>NWSH02000008.1:8459298-8474916 GCA_002382865.2 Heliothis virescens
GACTAGAATCTTCTGTTAAACTGATGAGCCATTCAACATGAACATCTGTGTGGGCCGTATATTTCTTAGAAGTATGAGTACTACTAGGAATTTCACTAACTTTACTAATTGACACCTAAAAGGCAGGTTTCTATAGGATGCAGACGCGGGGAACAAGCGCACAATAAGCAGTGAGAAAGAGTTCTAAAGCGCAAGCGAAAACTAGGAAACCTCAAAAACAGTCTTAAACTTGTAAAAAAATACCTTCTAGCTATATCTTGAATTGTGGCACTTGGGGGTGACATACATACGGGCAACTAGGTGTTGGAATACAGATCAAAGAGATGAGAGAGAGCACCAATAGTAGTCTCTGGAGTTTGTAATCATGGCCATTGGACTATCAGGAAGGTCTCTCAGGATAAGACTAGGCCTTCGTTCTAGCTCTGACACTAAATTTCGCAGGCTCGATCCTGTGAGTCTACAACAAGTATCTCCCATCAATCGTATCTTGACAGCATGGCAAGATTATAAGGTGGTTCTCATAACAATCTCACAGAAGAATTCTGACAGTTGATTAGACGAAGAGACATCTAAGCCACTATCACCATACTTGGCATACACTCATAAATGAAATATTTTTTACATGGGAAAGCACACTGAAGGATCCACAATGCTATGTTAACTGGATGGAAAAAAGGCAAGAGGAATCTGAAAACAATTCTATGAAACTGCATTGGGTGAAACCTCAATCTTTTTGTAACCAAACCCCAAAAATTGCTACCATTGAGAATTATTTATCGATCTGGCACATCACAATTGCTCACTAGATGAGAGCAGTTCGTACCAATATCTCCTATGAGTTCCCAGATTCTGATCCATATTCTCAAAACATTTACGCTAGAGCAAATGCTTTTGATAATGTCCATAATAAGTGAACCTTTCCTTAAGAAAGTAAAGCTAGTAATCCTAGCACAACCAAATTACTAAACAGTTTTGTGATATTTCTGGGACACACTATCTAATCGAAACTAAGCTCGAATGTTCTCTCGAACTGGCAGTACGCCGAGATAGACCTATAAACACGATCTGATATATCTTTAATTAAAAAATTTTAGCAAGACGTTTATTTACTTTCCTTCTAACAGAAAAGTAAAAGATAGCTTTAGAGCAATTTGATAGTTATCGGCGGCTATCAGCAGCGTATTAACAGCTTTGTTCTGATCAGACTGTCCCATCTTGATTTCTATAGTTTTTGATCGAGGCTAATCTATCTCGCCAGACTAACAAACAGAAAGAAATAATAAAAGAAGACTTATGAAGCCATGAGTATGCCTCGCGTTCGTACCAATCCTTTAATACAAGATTGACTCCTTAACAAAATGCATCAGGCTCAATCCTATTGGAAGTAATCAAAACCAAACTAAGAAAAAAAGGCGTTGTCACCCTTAACATCAACATTAGCTGAGAGATTAAAACAAAGGATCATTTGGTGCATGGACTACTTAATGATAGCGAACAGCAAGAAAAGAAACGGAATGAACTCGACCTAGTACCACAATAATTTGGAGTACACGATCACGTAATGTACCATTGACACAGTTTTAGCCGATATCGCTTCTCTGAAACGACCGGCGTTAGTAGAGCAGACGACTTAGTCTCTGTCAACTTTATATAGTGAAATCCACGACGATTTTGGCGTAACCGTTATTTGTTTTACCTATTTTCAACGACCCTGTCGTGCACGTCAGCGGCCAGTACACCTATCGTTCATCCGTGGAAACTTTATTGGGTAGTAACCAATTCCAAACACAACTCTCTCCAGAAACTCATTCAGCTTACAGACTCTCTGAAGAAACTTATCAGTGGCAACTACCACAGGAACAAGAGAAACGAGTGGCAACATTCTATTTTGAACACCTCTATAAGACTTGTTCTAAATAAAGACAATTTCAAACCGCCCGCTGTGAGGACGGCTAGCCAACGTTTTCGACAAAAATGCTTTTTATAAAGATGCTAAGACACAGCAGATTGTTGGATGGGAAATCCATGGAGACGGGAAGTGGAATGCTTGATCGCAAACTAAGTACCGTGGGAACAGTTTCAGCTGAACGCGTTAACGTGGAACTGGAAGATGACGAAATTGCCCAAGTGGTAGGTAAGACATACTTAGACTGCCTTATCTCTTAACTATGACTCTATTTTTCGCCAACTCTAAACGATAACTTCTAATATTAGCATCGTGATAACATCCAACTTAAACTTCGTAATTGCATGCATTTTTATTATTTTTCATTAGATTTCATCAAATAACTATTTTCTACTGCTTCTTATAGGAAGAGCCTAACTTTACTCAGTCTTAGATAATATAGTGACTTATGGATGACGATCGTATATTTCCTTTTACTTGGACGTCATTCAGTCAAGTGCGTTTATACTATATAAACATTAGTAAGTATTTCTCTAGCCCCGGAACGCCCAAAATTTGCTTATGATATATTTATAATTCATAATTATCGGTAATGAATCATAAACCTACTATTATCTATTAATAACTGAATAGTAGTTGTATAATAATATTAACTTATTACAAATGATAAGTAAATAAACATTAGTACCAACTACGTTGTTGTAATCCAAGTAAAGATTGCGGTTTACTAAAGGAAGACAACCCAATAACTAATTTATTAAAATTGATGATAGGTCAGCTAAAAAACAATAGTTGCACATTTCAAACGAACTTGCAATTATAGCAGTTGAAGTTATGTGAATGATACCATGAATAATCGCACATTCAAGAAATAGCATATTATCAAACAATTGTCTCCACAATTCTAAATTAAAAACTAATGTTTTATGTTTTGCGTCTTAGAGCCTTTAGAGAACCCTGAAGTACTACATTTATCAAAACTAGCTCTACCAGCGGTTCATCGCCCGCGTCCCTCTAGGATTTAATACTACTCGGCCTTCCCGAATATGCCTATTAGCCTATCTCTAAAATGAAGACTATCTCAATCTGCCATCCAAAGAAGTTTTCAAATCGGCACCTAGTAATCTATCCCATTAGCGCGTTCAAACCAAACAAACAAACTCTTACAGCCTTGTATATATTAGTATAGATTGAAGGACTACGTTCTATCAGCGTATACCAATAGTATCTACACTCCGAGCAACTAAATCGACTCAACCCATAAGCACACATTCATATCTGCTTTTTTCGGAAAATTAAGATGTTCATGTACAAAAAACGACTTATGTCCATTAAAAGCTTTGAGATGTTAGCCTTTCTCAATAACACCACTATCATAAAAAAAAATCGTTAGTTTATAATTTACATGCAATTTAAACGAGTTGATGTATGGAAAAATTCACTAAATCTACCTGTGCCCGCGTCAACCCACGTACTTTGTGCGACATCTACCCCTATAGAATCCACCCACCAACCCAATTACCTTATCAGTGCTTATCAAAAATTGATCTGTACAACAATCTCCAAATTGCGGTCATTGTTTTGCAGGAAATTATACACTACGCCTGAAGAAAGTGGCTCAAGTTGTTGCTTTAGTATATGACACAAAGACTCGAGTCAGCTGAACAGTCGTCTGCCCATGTTCTTCACTTGAGCCAGTTTCTGTCGAAAAAGGCAATTATACTATACGTATTCAAGAGACTGGGTTGCCCTTTAATCGGGAGACAAGAGCCAGCGCCAACACTGGGGTCGATGCACGATTCAACGTGTGTTAGTCCCTCCAGAAAATATGCTTGACTCATATTATTAATAGATCACTTCCTTTCTTCCATGAAAGTAGAGTATCATCGATTTTAAATCAGGGCGCGGAAAAAACAATGCACCAAACTTTTCGCAAGTCGCGCAATCCCCAGTCGCACCCCCAATCTACACCGTGTTGGCTTCACTTCACAGAATACCATCTACGCCACACGCCGCCCGACCGATAACTCCTATTATGTAAACCTACGAAAAAAACACTGATTATTCTACTATGTTCCGATCGTAAATTTATAACTTTTTGAATGTTTTGATTGACCAAATAATCAAAACAGACAGCTGATTGATATAAACAATAGAATAGATATCTCAAAGGAAAAATTGCTATAACAATAGACAAGTACCTGTGTTTGTTCTCTATATTTGGCGATAAACATAATTATTTCACCTCTGTAACATGTCTCGTAAGCTGAAACCTTTCAAATCAATCTAACCTTTCACAAACAAAAAAACCATGGCCGAACCCCTTACAGTCGGGCCCTGCCTAACGCGTTCCTGAACGAAAGCCACATGAGAACCACAATACGTACGTCATCGATTGGAATCCCCGGCACCCATGTACACCCACTGCTTTTTAACCTATGATACGCCCAAGTTTTCATTCAATACCTTGTCGGAATATTTGCTAAACTTTAAAAGTATTTGTTACTCGTCGACACGTCACTGTATTCTCTTGTTTTTATACTTTACAGCGTAAAGTTCCATTATTTACACTGTCTTCGCTTCGGTTTTAGTTTGTTTGTCTTTTTAAAATTTTACTTATTTGTCCGATGATTACATTATTCTTTATTGCCTACTTAAAAGTCCATATAGGTATGTTTGTGAACCCAACACCCTTCAACTCTTAGCGTTCCTGCATCAGCCGCCAAACCTGAGACTTCAAATTCTTAACTACCCGCAATTACCTCCATACTGATAGATCAAATCTCAAAGTCCCCATTACAGTTCATTTTTCAAGTGAAGAATGCCCCCCACCCAACCCAAAGATTTAGAAGTTAAATAATTTGGTTACAAATTGAAAGTTTGTTAAGATACCAGCCCACATCATACAAGAGCCGCCACCGTATGCCACCGTTTCAGCGATACAACACTGCGCAAATCGCTCGCCCGGACGCCTGTAGACCCGGCCTCTCCTATCACTGCCATGCAGACACATTCTGCACTCGTCAGTGAACAAAACCGACTGCCATTGCTCGACACTCCAATTGAGATGCTCTCGAGCAAATTGAAGGCGCACTCGTCGGTGATCTGCAGTTAATTTCGGGCCCGTGGCAGGCCGTTTTGGAGTGAGATTGGCTTTCTTCAAGCGTCTTCTTACTGTCCACTCGCTAACAGCCACCCCGCGAACACGTCTCAGCTCCTGCATCACATCAACACCCGTCAGGTGCCGATTCCGCAGCGCTGTTGTAACGATGAAACGATCGTCTCTCTCTGAAGTGGACCGTTGGCGGCTGGTTCTTGGTCTCCGATTAAAGGTACCAGTCTCTTGAAACCTTCTGTATACCCTTGACACAGCAGACTGGCTCAAGTGAAGCTGGGCAGCGACTGTTCGTTGACTGAGTCCTTGTTGCAACAAAGCAACAACTTGAGCCACTTCTTCAGGCGTAGTGTCCATAGTTTCTGCAAAACAATGACCGCAATTTGCAGATATGTGTACAGATCAACTTTTGATAAGCCACTGATAAGGGAAATTGGTTGTGGGGGATTCTATAGGGGTAGATCGTCGCACAAGTCGTGGGTACCGTAGATAGTGAATTTTCCATTACACCCGTTAAAATTACTTAAATAAAAAACTACCGATTTTTTTTTTTATGATAGTGGTGTTATTGTAAAGCTAAAATCTCAAGCTTTTAATGGACATATGGTTTTTGTACATAACATATTAATTTTCCGAAAAAAACAGATATGAATGTGTGCTTATGGGTTGAGTCGATTTAGTTGCTCGCGAGTGTATTTCATTGTATAGAAGGTGACATTGTGTAATGTAGGCAGATCTCTTAATATAACGAAAGGGTTGTCAGTTTTAACAAAACACGAATAACATTATTGAAGCTAGTCTGTATTCACAAGACATAGATTAATAGACTTTTAAATCCGTTCCAATTTACTGAAGCACAAACATTTTCCGACCGCAAATGGAAAAAGTTTTGAAAAAATCAAAAACATTGGACGTGACCGCACGGAGGTTGAATGCCGCCTACTCACATACCTGCCTCTGTTTTGCTGTTTTACAAATTGATTCCTTAACCCGGTTCGATGGAATTTATTTACATACATATTATTATTTACCCATAGAACCGTATAAACGTATCTGCCTACGTCCGCTTTATACCTTGCTCAATTTTATTTAACAAGATCCCATGGCGTATTATTGGACTTGAATGGGTAAATTCAGAGATCACTGAAGGTTACATTTAAGGGTATTTTGTAATGAAGACAAATCTGGCGGATGAGTTTTCATTACTGTATTATATGGTACAAATAAATTGGTAGAAATAAAATCGAAATAAGGATTTTATGCTAAAATTTCTTAGGGGAGATAAGGCCCGTACTGTGGTCTAAGCTTCTAATTATTATGGACTTTATTTTGGTGATAATATAATAGTAAAAATAGCTGACAACAAGAACTGTGTCTTTAGTGTTTATGGAGATATTGTTATTGCTTAAATGTATCTTATTTAATAAATGTAAACTATTAATATTTTGACCTATAAAAAAAACAATGAAACACCTTAAAAAATATGAGCTCTGAATCCATAATTATAGTACCCAACTGTGATCTTAAAATAAATGTACCAATTTGCGGAACAGGAGAGTCATTATCTAAGAGGTTTTTTTAGTTAATGAATTTAACAAAACGTCACACGTGAAGGCTCACGTCGATTCGAAAATTAATGATCGTGCGGTCGGTTGGTCAGTCGGTCAGTTGAGAAATTCCAATTTACTGATTGGATAGCATTTAATAATTTAGCGTTAATTGATATTTAGGGAAACACATAGAAATAATATCATCGCAATCTTTACCTACTACTTACTTGAAAAACTTCATTTATTTCGTTCAGAAGTGAAAATCTTGAAAGCTAAACAATGTGTGTTTATATTATCTACTCTTGAATATAACTTCTTTAGCAACGAACACATTGAACAAACATGGCGTGGCGACCAACATTCTACCAGTATTAAATACCTCCTTTTCACGAAGAAATGGCGTGATAACAGCTAACATTGCTTTTACACTTACGTGGCTATGCAGTTCCAAAATGCAAACTCCCATCTCAAGCTGCACTTCGTACACAGTAAAAGTCGTTTTCGTTCCGCTCTGTCTGTGACTTGTACAATCAAATTGAAATAAAACCACAAGAAGTTTTATCTTAAAAACATTTCGGCGAATTCTTGTTTTGAATACACCCCTATTGTGTTTGTTTCCCCATTTTCAACCTTTAAAATTCTCGACACCAATTTTTTTACTTACGAAAGTACCTCTCAATTATAAAAGTATTTGCAGAATTCCGTTTAATAGGGAATCAAATTACATAACTGTTGGCATGGTAACAATAAAGTTTGTTGCCTACTAAACATTTTCTTACTTTTCAGATAACATTTGATATTCTATTGAGCTTACAATATAAGAACGAGTAATACAAATGCATGCTATTAACCCAAATACTTGACATTTCAGAATAGACTATTATCGTCCCCTTTCTAACCAGTCTGGAATATACGCAGTGTATCGGCCAAATTTCAACGAAGTGAAATATTTATTATGAATACCGAAAATGGAATCCAAAATAGTGTAACCACTAAAATTCTATTTCCCAGACAAATGTTACATTAAAAGTAAAAATGCTATATCAGATTTGATTCTATATTGAGAAAACATAAACTGGTATTATTAAGCAAGATATAATGAATTCTACGACTGATGATATTTTTACTCGCACGAATCTAAATAACGAGGAAACAACATAACAAAG
This sequence comes from Heliothis virescens, assembly GCA_002382865.2. Taxonomy (NCBI): domain Eukaryota; kingdom Metazoa; phylum Arthropoda; class Insecta; order Lepidoptera; family Noctuidae; genus Heliothis; species Heliothis virescens. The sequence goes on from NWSH02000008.1 coordinate 8,467,036, forward strand.
TTACAATAAGGGTAATTTCGAAAGTTATAAAGCTTATGACTTACAAAAAATAAGAAGCTATGTATACAGTGCGTAAACTTTTATTTTATTGAAGCGGCGCGCTCACTCGATACCGTGACGGGTAAGTTTACGCGTTCAGCTATTTCTTTGTTAAGTCAAAAGATCGGCTTTCTTTTGCGCAAAATAATATGAAACATAACATGAATTGAAAAAGTTGACCGAGGAGAAACTCGTGACAACTCAGCGGAGGTCCATTGTTGAAAACGACGGTTACTTTAAAAAAAAGAAAGAAGCTGGGCCCTTTTCACAGAACTAAATCTGACAAAACTAAAAAAAAGTTGAAATCTTGTAATTACATATTTTTATTTTCTATACCGGTTGCGAAGTTAGATTTTAAATAAACTTGTAGTAAAAGCTTATTTAAGACCTGACGGACTCAACCTTATTTACAAGTCTCATCGCCTGCATTCAATTCTCTCAGAAATTTCATGTAGGTGTTGTATATTTTATCCATCCATTCTGATACATTCGTGAAGAGAAAGCTTTGGCATAAACACGTGATGAATTTTGCACCCACAACTCAGGGGAGCATACATAGAGCTCTTTGTACTTTTACGTTTTATATCTTTTGTCGAATTTTAGAGTATGCTTGCAACGGAGATAAATCCGTGTTTCTTTAACTGCAAAATGCAACACCGATAATACTGCTTCGACTTTGTATGTTAAAGGCTTATTACTGCAGTGCTGATAAATAAATGAAGGCGGTCAGCGAGGGCAAGCTCTCATCGTTAGCGAGGCGACAGCGACGCTTTGTCGAACTCGAAATGGAAAAGCATCGACATCAACATTGAAATACCTAAATATTTATGGGATAGAAATTTTAAATGTATTCGGGTACGTAACGGGGCCGTGTATCGCAAGCAGAGATCGCCGGCAACAAATTGCGGTTGGGCGAGATAAAAAAGGTCCGTCCGTCATTTTGCTAAACGACCGGCCGGAGTACGGCGTGGTCGGGTTGCGGCTAAAAAAACGACGCCGTCGACCCTTGCCGGGAGTTCCACTTCTGTCTTGAAAAAATGATACCACTGTCAATTCTATTTACGATATAGCTTCAAGTACGTACCTACTTCGTTGTCCGCAGCTAGCCTTAGGGAAGACTGACTTGCAAATCTCTATGATTTCCCGCCCTCCGTTTCATGTTGAAGAATCTATGCCTAATTGAATTACTTTTATATTTTAAAATAACAGCAATATTTACGCAAAGTTTTCAAGAAGAGTATGCCATATAATAATGGAATAAAAGATTTCCACAATATAATAATGTTCCGAAGCTATTGAAGAAACATATTGGATTCTTAGAACTCCTTTGATGTTTGCATTCTATTCTCATAGCAGTCAATCGCATATGGCTCCCGCATAGAATAGCTTTATAATGCAGTTCGCTTTCGAATATATATAAAATACTCAACTGACTTGTTATTTTGTATGATATTGAAGTTTTTACAATACCACCTTGGTTGACGCTTTGTTTTCAGTAAAACAACGCGTTGTACTGTACCTTATACTCTATTTATAAAAAAAGAACAACCTATATACAGTAAGTACTTACCTATATACAATTGACAAAGAAAAATGGAAAACATTCGTAAAAAACTACAAGATTCCATCAATCGGCAGCAAGTATTCTGACTGTAGATAAAAAGGAAAACCGCCATTCTTGGAAATGGGTTCCGAGATGGGTTGCGTCTATAGCCCGCTCTATATAAGTACGTATATACGTGTATACACAGTACACGATCTGCTATTGTCTACAATATATAAACTCCTTGCGGTTTCTTTGTGTAAAAGGTACACGCTACTTACACGACACTGTCAACTAATTTTACGTAATACTGAGTACAAACACAATAATGCCTATTAGATCTGTAATACGATTTTGTAACAAAACCTTATTCAAGCAGAACAAACTGCCATTCAGGATACGCCACATCCTTTCAGAAATATTTTGCACTAAAATTAAAATTGAGCAAAATAGCGGACACGATTAACATGTAAATATGGTACAGACGATAGCACATCAACCTACCTCGATCTGTCAATTGTCTTCAATAGATTTTCAACCTTAACACAATAATGGAAGGTTAATGTTCGATTGCTAAAATTTGTACTGTCTGTACAATTCTCCGGGAATTGAACACAATTTTGTGTTCAAAGGTGTAGTAGGGATGTTCCAGGCATAATGAGACAATTCCACAGCAAACAATCGCCAACCGCGTCATGTAGGTGCCCAGATATAAATGACGCTAATTAAATGATGCACTGTGTAGTATTTGTCGTCCTGTTGAAGCGAAGTAAGTAGTAGCTTTTAATAGAATAATTATAAATAGAAAAAAATAAAGACTTCCCACATCAAAAGGTCATAAAGGTCCCAAATCATAAACCGTATCCTCAACAAACATAACAAACATCGGTATTTGTCTATAAATAGCCAATTGGAACCATACAACCATTTGGCAAATAATACCGTTCTGAGAATATAAATAATGTGGGTCAGTCAATCATTAGGGCCGGTAAATTGTAAGTAACCGACGGAACTTACCGCCGGTGTATGGGAGAGGGACCCTTTGACCCGTGACACCTGTACAATCTGAAATGTGTCGTAGACTTTTTAACAAGGTTTCGCGACCCGGATTTGGGACCAATCCTGATGTTGAAACGTGCTGTGGCGATCCCATTTTGTACTTACTTAATAATAAAGGTTAACAACAAGAATTTGTTGTTTCTGTTGAATTTGGTGCATGTACTTATTTCACCGTTATTCGTCCAATAGGGATAATTGTTAAGATCTTAATTGACTTCTTACGACGCTGGAATGGTGGTTGGAATTGCAATATTTATATTGGTAATGTAATCTGAAAGATACACTTAGAAAAAATATTACTACAAATTCAAAATCCAAGAAAGCCACCAAGCGAAGCGCTATTACAAATAATTATATCTTAACACCTAACAATGCAATAACTTAACACGTTAATCACTTTTGATTATCTTGCGACGGTAAATTAAATAAACTCAAATTTAATTAACTAGCATGTAGCATAATCCACCACCTGACAGAAGGCCGAGGAAGGCTTCTCAGGCGATAATTCAAGGAAACCATTAACAACAATTATCCTATTAAATTTCAGCAATAAAGACGTCAGCTATTCAGTTTGTTCTCCTAGTAAGCTTAACTGATTTTATCCATTGTACGTGACCTATTCGATTTGTATTTTCCTTATAATAAATGTTATGAAAGATCGTACACACCATCAAACGTTAAGAGAGTGACTAAGCTATGTATTGCAAATATCATACTGATCTAATATTACAATAAAAATACCAGTATTCAACACTCCTCTAAAACCTACCAGTTTTTTTCCTACATAATTATTAACATTATTTCAGAACATAGGTACCTAATTATACAACGAATAATACAAAATGTAGAACACATCCAATCAAATTAATTTTGATACGATCCATATATGCAGAGACTCCAAACCAAACCAAACCCCCATCCAAAGCCATTAACTCAAGGTTTAGTTCATGAAGGGACAAAGGCCACACAAGACAACGTCATCCTCGTACGCTGTAATCTGAATAATTAATAGAAGTGCATGGTATTAGAGTCCGGCTCGCCCGCCCGTCTGCCGACGGATTCGCAGGACAATGACATTAAATCAACATGAACTTATTGCTAGAATACGCAACGGGAACGCGACGACATCGTCCCGACAACGGAAAGGCAATTTACAGCAACAATAAAAGTATCGCTTTTATTGGCGAACACACAATTCGTTCGGACGGCTGTAATTGCGAACTCTCGCACTGTCTATTGGTTCCGTAATTTAGATCCCACAGTTTTAGCATCATGTTCGTGCACTGAACCGATTCTATTTTTATTTTTGCCTGTTTTCGTGCACTAACTGACCGGCCCTATAAATAACGGGCTGTAGAACTATAAATTTGGCATTTAATTTAACTTTTAACGACAGAAAAATTGGTAAAAGGATATGGGATTTTTTTCTTATAGCGCTTTGTACCTTACAGTTACGGTTCGAAATAAATTGTGGCTCTAATAAAATCCTAGATTGAAGTTTCTGGGTGCTTATAAAATCCAGTTTGTGGTATAAGTAATAACTTGGACACCAAATGTCAATTATCGATGAATTGAATCTCTATTTTACTAAAATCTAGACAAATTAAACGCTATAAGAAATAATATAACGGTCTAAGTTTTTGTTCCGCTACCATTTATGAAGCAAATAATTACTGAAGCTGACTAGATTTCATGCTTAACCAACTACCGCCATTAAGAACTTACAGCAACGGCCTGTAATTATGAGTTGCCGACGCTAAATAGTTCAATACATACATACCCTTCAATAAAGCGTAATTGATCAAGTTACTAGTTCATCAATTGGTACAAAGTGTCGTCGGATAGCGCGTGTGAAACTCCACCGGCCGCTGGCACTAAGCCAGTATTATCCTGAATACTTTTGGTTCGTTAGTTTTACAAAATTATTGAGTCTGGCTAAAAGCACCTGAGTATGCACTGTAATAAAACTGAAAGACTAAACGTTGTTCATTGAAAATATTTTCATGAATACCTACTGTTTAAAATACCTACCTAGTTACAGCGAAAGCTGTCTTGCATACTAAAAGTAAGTAACAAAGACGGAATTGCGAGCCATAATTTTGAATATTGTCTCGCTTTCAGCCTATTTATTTGTTCCTTGATCAGATGAATGTTGCTGGTTGGACCAGAGGTAATAAGCTTGGGATACGCTATGTTAAGCTATGTTACGGATGGGTGGGTTGTTACAGACGGTCTGTGTTCGTGAGAAATATTAAGGAAATATGAAGTGATGATTTGGATTCCATATTTAAGAAGTAGTAGTAACTGTCCTTGAAAATAAGATGCTTCATGTAATACGGCGTAGTATTGAATGACTGTAACGAATAAAGTTTCATATCCATCCGAATATAAAGAAAAACAAAACCCAAATCATACTTCAGCTACGGATCAGGAACACAAAGTTAAAAACTATTCGGATGGATAAAATGGTTAACAGCCGGTACACCTTCAAATTGAAACTTCGCGATCACATCCGTGGGAAATTGGCAGAATCGCTACCGTAGTTTGTTTCATTTTTTTTCTGTCTCTCTTAGCAAATAGCAAATATAATATATATGTATTTATATGTGTATGTATGTATATTATATATCATTATTTTTATATTTTTTTTTTTTTTTTTTTTATTCAAAGTAGGCTGAAAATCAGCACTTTTTGAAGGTCAAGTTTACAGAAGACAGCCCCAAAAACGCCCGCCCTTCACCACTTCCTATGTGTTTTGGCTGGGAAGAAGAAATGGTGGAACAAACTCCCCAGCAACACAATTCTGTCTGTATGGTTTGAAGAACCAATTGTATACAAATCAATACATGTAGTATACAAAATTCGTGTAGTATAATAAAATATCACGTATTTGACCATGTTGGCTAGCACACACATTCTTACCTATACCTATTTATGATAACTCAAGCGTCTACAAAAGTGTCAAAAGAATTCTATTGCCTCCATTCTATGAAAAGGTATCAGTATAGCGCGTGCCCACCTACATGTGCAACGGTTTATTGTAGTCAGAAATCTACATCAACAATGAAAATGGCTAACTAGGACCGCAGTTCATATCCCAAATTAAAAACAAAAATTATATCAACTACGGGTGAAAGAATATGTAGTCAACAAGACGACCTGGTACCACAAGCAGCACCCGTTCACGAGCATAACGCGAGGATCAGCCATCGCCCCCCTCGCACATTTTTGAGGGAGGGAGGCAACCCGACCATCGACGCTACCGCAAGCAATACCGTCCAAGGGAGCATGACGACTTGCTGCTACACACAAGAAAACAGTTAACACTAAGAGATTCACAGTCGCTAGTAGACCATTTACAATATTGCACTACAACCCATCGTGAAAAACAGTACAATGAGAGTAATTTGTCAATGGATGGCAATCTAAAAAGACGGTGTATAATAATAATAAAATAAATGTCACGTAATAAAAAAAACAATTATAAATTACATAACTTACAATGATTAACTCTAGAAGCTGTCCAGTGCTTAACATGAAGGACATGCTCTTATCGTTTAGGTAATCATTAATGGTATAGTAGCTTTCTTCGATAAGAATTGATTTTAACCTGATCTTTAAATTAAATGGCATTTCTAAAACGACTGAGGAAGTTTATTATAAAATCGAATACCTAGCCCTCATCAAATGATCCATGTAGCTTGTGAAGCCTGTGAATGGGTAACACACAGTATGTGCTTGTCGCTAGTGTTGATACTGTGACATCACTTTTCTTGGGTAGAGATGAAATATTTGCCTAATGTATAATAGTGTTGGCAAGGATGAATTGGTATGCACAGTAAGTAATACCTATTCCTTAAAAAGCTCTCTTAGGAATGCTTGCTACCTTAACTTGTATATGCACGAACCAGCTCTTTCTGTAGTTAAAAAATGTTTTCTAATGTCTGCAGCTTTGCCCACAGTAGAATACCGTAGGACATTACGCTGTGAAAGTAAACTAAAATAGACAAGTCGAGCTGTGTCTCGTCCAGTGAAATTGTCTGCTTTTCTGACGCGTAGCAGCAGGAGCTAGAGCCTTCCGCCGAGGCTGGATATAATGTGGGACCCCATTGTAGTTTTGCCATCTAACTGTTATATCCAGAAACACTGTTGATTCACAGTTTTCAAGAACCTCATTTTCAGCTAATATTAGGCTTAAGTTGTTTTCACATTTGCAAAGTGAATTTGAAACACATTTATCTTCTTTGGAATTAAGAACTAATTAATTTGTTGTAAACCAGTGGCGTAACCAATGAGAGTGCAACTGTTCACAGTCATCAAATTGTTCCTCTATTACTATCTAACTTTGAAAATTAGAGATGTTATTGCAATAAATACATCACATTGGTTTTTGGTGGAAATGGTAAGTCATTTATATAGACTAGAATAGAAAGGACTAATATGACCCTGCGGCACGCCTAATTGAAACCGGCAGGCCTACAGGTTTCGCACCGTTTATAATCTAGCATTGCATAATCTATGATTTAGTATGATTTCTATTACGTTTTAAAGCTCCGTTTTGGACTCCGTAATCAGCCGTAAACTTGCGTAAAAGCGTGTCCGTGGTGGACGCAATCAAATGGCTTTTGGAGAGGTCGCAAAGACTCCAATAGCATTTTGAGAGTTTCTTTCCCCATGCAATTAAAAATATGCTTTTAAAAGAGCAACGACCAGCATCGGTAGTGAACGACCCTCTTGTAAAGCCATATTGTTCGTATGAAGGAGGCAATTTTACATTAAAATAATTGAGCATCTGCTTGAGTATTATTTTTCAAATATTTTACTAATGCAGGCAGATTGAAAATCGGTCTAGAATTACTGATATCCGATTTGTTGCCTGATTTAAATAATGGATGACTTTACTAATATTTCATGAGTCGGGAAATCACCAGCATAAAGCATTTAATTGAATGTGACAGTTAGATAGGGGGCAAGATTCAAATTAATATTATTAAGAGTTTAGTGAAATACCCAATAATCGCCGGTGTCTTGGCTTTAAGAGTTTTGAAAACATTAAGGACATATGCGGCGTAATATATATATAAGGGATAATAGTATATAATCCTTTTATATATTACAATTTTTTTTCCTTTGCTCTCTAATTCAAATATTCAATGCAGCTACCACTGCTATTTCTCCCCCCGCATATAAGGTGGACTGGTAGACGCCTAAGCGCGTTAAGTACGCGGGCATTTTATATT
>NWSH02000008.1:8476246-8519101 GCA_002382865.2 Heliothis virescens
CATTGCAATCTATGATTTAAGTATGATTCTATTACGTTTAAAGCTCCGTTTTGGACTCCGTAATAGCGTAACTTGCGTAAAAGCGTGTCGTGGTGGACGCAATCAAATGCTTTGGAGAGGTCGCAAAAGACTCCAATTGCATTTTGAGAGTTTTCCCATGCATTAAAAATATGTTTTAAAAGAGCAACACCAGCATCGGTAGTCGAACGACCTCTTGTAAAGCCATATTGTTCGCTATGAAGGAGGCAATTTACATTAAAATAATTGAGCATCTGCTTGAGTATTAATTTTTCAAATATTTTACTAAATGCAGGCAGAATTGAAATCGGTCTAAAATTACTGATATCCGATTTGTTGCCTGATTTAAATAATGGAATGACTTTACTATATTTCATGAGGTCGGGAAATACACCAGCATCAACGCATTTATTGAATGTGACAGTTAGATAGGGGGCAACGATTTCAATTATATTACTTAAGAGTTTAGTGGAAATACCCCAATAATCACCGGTGTTCTTGGCCTTAAGAGTTTTGAAAACATTAAGGACATCATGCGGCGTTACATGCTCAAAATTGAACAAGAAGTCGCATTTAGGTACACTACTACGCAAGAGTTTCTCAGCATCAGTCGAAGAGGAATTTAAGGAGCGAGTGGTAGCTATGGGAATATCGGCAAAGAACTCGTTAAACGCCTTTGCTACGTCATCTGCATTACTAATAAGTTTGTTATTGATTGAAATTTCAAACTTTTTTTCATGTTTGACCGATTTACCAGTTTCGTTATTAATTATTTTCCACGTAGTTTTAACCTTATTATTAGATTTCTTAATAGTGTCACTTAAGAATTTAGATTTTGCGACATTGCAAACCTGTTTAAATAATTTGGAATATTGTCNTCGCCGGTGTTCTTGGCTTTAAGAGTTTTGAAAACATTAAGGACATCATGCGGCGTATATATATAATAAGGATATATAGTATATATCCTTATTATATATATACAATTTTTTTTCCTTTGCTCTCTAATATCAAATATATCAATGCACCTACCACTGCTATTTCTCCACCACCCTAAGGTAGACTGGTAGAAAACGCCTAAGGCGTTAAGTACGCCATTTTATATTATAAATGTGCAAAAAGTATTTAATAAATAAATAAATAAAATGCAATATTTTTCATTCTACTTTTTTGGGGTTCCATAATCAAAGGGCAAACCATGGGCCCTTTGATTATGGAATTACATTAAGAATAAGAATAAGAATAATTTTATTAATCCACTTGTTACAGAATTTCACATTAAGCCTTATAATAATAATTACTTATAACTAAGGTACAGTGTTGTAACATAGTAAGGTTGATCATTAGCAGTTCAGTGGTCCCCAAACTAGGCTACGCCTGTATCTTGGGGGCCTGAGTTGCGGTAGTATGTAAATTACAGAATATCCTCTTTGGTTTTGAGTGGATTTAATGGACATTTGGTGTTTTTAGTAATTTAGGAAAAAAACAATAAAATAAAACTTACAGCTAATTTTTAATAGTAAACAATAGTAATTGGGACTGTGTCTGTGGTGTGCGTGTGCGTAAGTGCTTGTATGCGTGAGTGTGTTTTTGTATGTGTGTGTGTGTGTGTTTGTGTATGTGTGTGTGTGTGCACGTGGGTGTTAAATGAGTTAGAGTTACCTTTCAGCTAAGAAAGTCCTCAATCTCATTATATGATTATTAAGACAGTTGAAGTTTTCACTGAAGATGTATTTCTGTTGCCGCTGTATTAAATAATATTGAAAAGAAGAATAAAGTAAATATTGAAGGGGGCTCCACAAACGTGTTTCAATCAATTTACAGATAATGGTACGGAACCCTTATTGTGCGAATACGATTTTTTGTTGCACGTCGATTAATTTAATCCAGCATAGTCTAAAAATACTCTAACCCAAAAATAGTAATATAAATAAATATACCTACACGACTAGAAAGCTTAAGCTCTGAATACCTACTGAACAAGATTAAGATAATTCGGAGCCCAAAACAATAAAAAAGAATAACTTCATACAGAATTTTATCGTAAACCGATATTTTATTCTAGATCGTGTACGGAACGATTGAGGACCTTTCTTGAGAATTGTACTTGAGCCAAGAATGGACGTGGAGTTTGTTGGAGTAAGCGTTTATACTGAGAAGGCCTAATCTAGTTCAACAGTTGAACAAACTTACGATCTTCTAAAACTGTTGACGTCCTCACTCAAACATAAGCTGCCTGCGGAATAAAATTCTCATAACTTATTAAGGTAACTGAATTGATTTGTAGATTTCGAAACTAACTGATTATAAATGTTTGTCTTTTAATTCTTCTGAAGTAAGGTATAGACGCACTAATAAACCTTTAAGCTTTTGCCTAAAACATTCAACTAATCCGAACTATTTAATATAAACCGAACTATGAATCAAGTTGATTCACTTAAACTAAAAGGACCAAATACCTCTCCTGCTTTATTTAGGTCTGAATTGAAAATACTTTGGAAAACGGTTGCTTGTATAATATTTTCTTCTATTGGAAATGCTATTGGAAATGAAAAAATCTAGTCTTCAAACATTGTATGCAGGTACAAAATTTCTAGATAGACTTTCAACCTTATAATAATGGTAGAAGGTTAATGTTCGATTGGGAAAATTTTACGGATTCGTTAGGTTGACCTGTTGTCGTCTGTACTTTTATATACGATTTTATAAGTTGATTGTTAGCTATCTATTAGATACAAGCTTTACCCTGCAGATTCATCCGAGCTACCTCCTGCACTCGGATTTAAACTAGCCTTATATGTTGGCCTGATAAAATCAGTCCAATAACTTTAGCGTAACATACATACAGTACATGCATACAACTGCTTACAAACTTTCTCATTTGTTATATAAGTCCGATTGAATATACTACAATTTTGGTATTAAGTCTTGATCAAGCGCCAAAACACGTTCTAAACTTGCCAACTGACTTTAATTTTACATCATGATCTTAGAAACTTAGTCTAACGATCTATTAGAACGTTACGTGAAGAAATAAATAATATTACCTGTCTCTACATAAAGTAAATTATCGACAATCTTGTGCTTGTTTCAAATAATATGGTGTCTTCGTCTGTTGAAGTTATACCAATAATTTTCAGTTGGCTGACAAAGTAAAATGTCAAGCAGCTACATTGTTGTCCTGTTAAACTTTGTACTATTTACAAGGTAGTTTTGCGTTGTTCTAGTCCGAGCTTGTTTACTTACCGTAACTATTAATTTATGGCTATATCTGGTACCTCCCAGCGGCGACGCGGCGTACAAACCCCGCAATTCGATTTTGAATTTATCTCTTCCTCTAAAAATGTTTGTTTTATTCAGAACCTGCTCCAAAGTGAACAATGACTACAGAGTGTTTTAATAGAATGCGTTAAAATGTAAGCTTGTTTCACAAATAAAAATGTACATTTTTAAGTAGGTAAGTGTTCCGGAGTTTTTTTCGATGTGACAAAGTTTATATTGGCGAAATTCCTCCACAAACAAATTGTGAAGTCTTATTTAAACAAGATCTTCAAATCCATAGTTTCATTCTATCAAACTACATATTAAAATGTTGTGACGAATTTAATATATCTACATTTTTTATTCTTATACTGTGGAAAATTTGATAAAATACTGCACCATATAAAAGTGTTATCGTGATGGCCCCGAGGTTAAGAGACCCACTTCTAAAGCGGCTGAAGTCGCTCTCAAGATTCATCATTATTTTCTATTTCAAATACTGTTTATCTTACCAACTTGTTCTTGAATCTCGTGAAATAAAGGCCAAACAGAATATAACAGCTCTTTAAATATTTTCCACTTTGATCAATCACGAATTATTAAAATCCATGCTTAGCTCTGAATAAGCTATAAGCTTCTAGGTTTTTAAAAAGAGCTGAGTCAGAAATATTCCTTGTCCAAAGGAGTATCGTTCCTAATTGAAGAGCTTTCAAAAGCCATTGAATATAATAGATTGCAACAAGACGTTTGCATTTGCGAACAAAAGGGGATGGTGAGTAGCGTTCATTCAAATATCAAAGCAGGTCGTTACTACTGTTAAAGCACTGACTATATTGTATAATAGGGAATTTACAATGTTAATGACGATTGAGTACTATTGAATAATCTTACCCTATTCCTCCCCTCTGGGTTAATCTAGACTTTCCTTCAATCTCTTTCAATTGAAATTTAGATTTCAGTAATTAGACGCATCTCGCCACCGTTTCCAAGTTAGTTCATCCGAGATTAGCCGAGTTAGGAATCTCGACTTATAAAGAGCTTAAGTTTTATTTGATACACGTAAAATCTATCCTACCAAAAATATACTGTAAAAAACTAGCCAAGTCTCTATGGAGCTGCTTGTCTCTAAAAAGTAATGAAATCTAGACAAAGTCGTGCTGAGTCTTAGGTTCCTTACTGCGATTTCTTTACAAATAGTTAATGTTATATGACTGACCGTTGACTTGTACCCACTTACGTGTAAAGAATGTTCATTTCTTTCAATTTCTGTTGCCGCTATAACAACAAATACTAAAAATTAAAAATATATATATTAAGGGGGGTCCCCATACAATAAACGTGTGAAACCGCAAATTATAAATTTGTTATTCATACATTTGTAAGAAAAACAAAGTTATTTTTTGCCGTTCGAAAAATGTTTGTATTTTGGCTAGTTGTAGGTAATAGATACGTTAATTTTTCATGTACATATAATAGTACGGAACCCTTCATGCGCGAGTCCAACTCGCATTTGGCCGGTTTTTCATAAGTACCATATGCCTACCTATTTAGTTACCTACTTAGGAGCGGTCCCCCAACGTGACGTATTTTTTTCGGGGATTTTTTAAGGATTTTGTGTCGGGGGTTCTTTAAATTTTAAATTTTTGTATATGAAAAGCTATTATATTTATTCACGGATAATGTTACTTATGCCAGCGACAACGGATCGTCATAATCAACGATCTTTCCCTTCATTGCTCTGCTCCTATTGATTGTATGCCAACAGCTCAGGAGTATGAATGATAATTGTACATACCATCATCTTCCTGCCCTGTTCCCAATTTTATTTGGGGTCGGCGCAATATGTTTTTTTTTAACGATAATTATTGTACATACCAATTTTCGTTAAAATCCGTCGCGTGGTTTTTGTTTCTTTAACGGTTATACAAACAGACAGACAGACAAAAATTCTACTGATTGCATTTTTGGCCTCAGTATCGATCCCTAATCACCCCCTGATAGTTATTTTGGAAATATATTTCATGTACGGAATTGACCTCTCTACAGATTTATTATAAGTATAGAATAATTAGAATGTCAGCAATTAGGTATACCTACCACAAATAGCAGTATGCGTGCATTATCAGTTTAATTGATTTACGTGCTAAAATTGATAGTTACATACACAGAACAGATAATGGAGGATACAGGATAAAGGAGATTTTCTACATACATATCTAATAATTAAAAAAAATATTTCAATATTCTGGCAAAAATAAATAATAATATTAAGCTACAATGTGTACTATTGATAATATCACTTGCAGCATAGTAATTATCGACATTGTTTACAACTCGGCACGTCACTATCGATATGGCTAGATTTCGTGGAGTTCGTTCGGTACTCGAGACTCTCGCAGTGAACGGAATACATTGCACGATCGCGCACGTCGTGCCAATTGGTTCGCATCTATTGCAAGCAATGTATTACTTTTCGTTTGCTTGCGATATTATCGTTATTGTATACAAACTTCATAATCCCAATGTTATAATTACAAATATCACAAGTATTTTCATGTTTTTGGACTTACCGGTGAAAAGAAATCCCTTGTCGTGCTACATTACTAGGGATTGCAATCCGTCCGGATCCGGCCGGATTAGCAAATATGCTGAAGGGTATATGTACTTGGCCCTCACTTTCGGCATGACGGGTCCACACCGGGCACGGTTGCTTCGGGAGGTACCTGCCTATCCCCGTGGCGGCAATTGGCGGCGGCAAACTCTCGCGCCCAGCCGTGGTTCAAGCCATGGTGAGGGGCGAGAGGGAATGGGATGCCGTCGCCTCCTTCTGCGGAGCAGTTATGCTAGAGAAGCAAGCGGCGGAGCGACTGCGAATTCGCGCCGCTCATCCCAGCCGCCGCTGTGGAACTGGGGGTAAACAAGGTCGCCGGGTGTCGAGAGACGCTCCCAGGCACCGTAGGCGTGGGTCTGTGGGCGGTGAGTTTTCTGGTGGCACATCGTTCTTCCGTCTCCTAGGAGACGATACTGAGGAGACACACCCGTGTCGGCGGCGCGCGTTGTTCCACGCGTTCCTCAAATAGGTCAACAAAACCATTAGGGCCAGAGCCTGTCGGGGCTGCGGGATTGTTCGAAAGAGTTACCGCTGCTTTGGCACACAAAGGGCTCCAGAAGGGACACGGTGGGTTTTAGTCAAAGTCTGACCGGTCCCATATTCGTCAGGTCAGGATCTGATGATGGACACCCTGAGAAATCTAGGGCAACTCATGAACATTGCAGGCAAGCATCGACTGAATACTTGATATTGAGTTGATTATGGCTTAATTATTGGTTACGACTGCCACAGTGGGTATTAAAATATTATAGTTTTAGACCCAAAAACTGAAAAGCATAAAATTAAAATCTGTTTACAAAAAAAAAATAACCAACTTCACAAAACACTGAAAGGAACCAAATAAAACTTTTAACATGGCTCTAGAAGTCGGTGGCAAAATAAACACAATCATCTGACCTGCAGACATCTACTTCTAGAGCCATGTGAAAAGTGTTATTTTGTCACTTTTTCTCCCTCTATTTCTTACGAAGTCATTAATTTTTAAGTATTTCCTCATAATATGTAATCTGTTTCCTTTTACTTTTGACTCTCCGATAACCTTCTTTTTCTTGAGGATTTGAATTATTAGTACCTTTTTCAATGTATTTTTCGCGATTTAGAGTTTAACCGGATCCGGCACCGGATCCGGTGCGTTGGTGCCGGATCCGGTAGGTCTAGAAACACGCCGGATCCGCCGGATTACCGGATCCGCCGGACCGGATTGCAATCCCTATACATTACACACCTGGCTTCTTTTCCGAGACGTAATAATTGCGCAAGACGGCACAATTTAATAATTTTTCGGAGCGTCGTACGCTGTCATGTCACAACAAACGCGCGATTGTAGTGAATTTCGGCTGGCCGTTGAGCTTCTGCTCATAATCGCGGCGCGCGTGCTCCGCCTACAAGGCCCTTCTAACCTCCTTTATATGTTCTATGGTTACATTATGTCCCGTTGAACTATTTAAAATACCTACTTATGTCTTTCTTTTCAGATTTTTGTCGTCAAAAAAGAGAAAAAACCGGCCAAGTGCGAGTCGGACTCGCACGCGAAGGGTACCGTTCCATTATCTATGAAAAATAAACGTACCTACAAAAAATTACTTTGTTTTTCATACAAATATATGAATAACAAAGTTATAGTTTGTGGTTACTGAAAAAGTGCTATAACTCAAAAACTACTGACTGTATTTCGTTCAAACTAATTTTGGTTGATAGTTTTTATTAAGATCTATAACATATATTTTTTTTAGATTTTTCACTTTGGTAGTTTAGAAATTACAGGGGAGGGGACACAAACACACAAACCTCAATCTCATTTTTAAAGACCTATCTATAGACACCCCACAAGTGTAGGTTAGACGAAAAAAAAATTTTTTTGTTTCAGTTCCATGTATGGGGAGCCCCCTTCTAATAATTTAAAAAAAAAAAAAAATATTTTTTTTATTTTTGTATAAAAATCGTGAAGCGGTTAACATAATACATCTTCCTACCGAGTTTGAATGGTGTAGTCTTAATAGTTTCGGAATAAACTGGCTGTGACATACGGACAGACAGACAGACAGACAGACAGACAGACAGGACGAATCTATAAGGGTTCCGTTTTTTGCCATTCGGCTACGGAACCCTAAAAAGCGGCGTTGTATGTACAAGTATTTGCAGTATATGACAGACATCTAACATGTTCCGACCAACCGCACACTAACGACTGCTTTACAACTTTTATATCAACTTTGTAAACATTCTAAAGTCGTTTCCTCGATTTCAGCCACGTAAATGCCGGTAGATAGTTACTCCATGGTTTTTAGGGTTCCGTACCCAAAGGGTAAAACGGGACCCTATTACAAGACTCCCTTGTCTGTCTGTCTGGCTGTCTCCACGCTGTATCTCATAATCCGTGATAGCTAGAAAGCTAAAATTTTCACAAATGATGTATTTCTGTTGCCGCTATAACAACAAATACTAAAAATTGTATATATATATATTAGGGTGGAGCGAAAAAAAATAAAGTCAAAAATTTAAAGCTCCTGTACTATAAATCGTTGATCCTATAGGAAAGCTTTACTCATGCAAAAAATTAGTGGTCTACGTCAATGTTTTCAGGTGGCGCACTGCGATAGAAGTTACGAATTTTGTTCCTCGGAATAAAAAAAAAATGTGTTAAATTTGTAATTTTTAGTTTGTTTTTATCTTTATTAAAGTATAACAATAGCAAGTAAATTGATTGTTTTTTGTTTAAGTTTCATTAATATTGATTAATAGATGATGAGAGATAAGTTGATTTTATGTCTTTAAAGTTGATTAAATATTGACTGTGAAATATCATATTTTCATAGTTTTTAGTTAATTTACTATTTCAGCAATATTTAAGTAAAATATTTAGCAAATTTATGTTTAAAATTTTTCTAAAATAAAAATTTTTTTCAAGATCCTTTTTTCATAACTTCAACCTTAATGCGCCACCTCAAAACATTTCTTGATTCAACTGAAATTTTACACTGATACTTCTTGAACTATAGGTAATCGATTTATAATACAGGAACTTCAATATTTTAGAAAAAATAAAATTCACTCCACCCTAATATATATTATGAAATTATATACATATTTGTATGAAAAACAAAGTTATGTTTTTTTGCCCGAAAGATATTTGTATTTTGGTTAGTTGTAGGTAATAGATATGTTCATTTTCCATAGATAATGGTACGGAATCCTTCGTGTGCGAGTTCAACTCGCACTTGGTCGGTTTATTAATAATGTTGATGAAATCGTACCAGAAGCCTTTTATAGAATAAGCAAATTCGACTTTGAAGGACTTGTAAATTTGCTTTCATAACGTTTTTATGTTGATGGTGGAATTGGAGAAAGTTAGAAAGTATTATCCGCTTATCCACCCACGTAAGTTGGAAAAGTTTTTACCTAGTTGGTCCTGCTTGCAGCATTTGATTGATAATGTTTACATTAAACATCTTTAACGTTTAATACTATTAGTGATTTAAGAACATTCAGAAAATTCACCGGTTCAGCCAAGTTATTTATGAAACCTTGACTTCCTACGGTCGAATTAACACTTTCTCCAATTCCCTTGGTAGTAATAATACTTTCAATGTACTCTCGAGTAGGTGTGCTGACAGTGGGCCGATTACAACCAAAAATACTCATTTTGTGCCCAAGTTGAAATATTTGATTTCTTGTAAATAATTTGATACTGAACCACAATCCAGAACATGAAACTGCTCTAGCACGTCGGGATTTGGAGATAAACCATTCTTGTAGTGCTAAAAACGCGATTTTTGGGATTCCGTATTTACGTTTTCATTATTTCATTATTATATTTTACTGCTCTGCTCCTTTTAATTGTAGCGTGATGAAAAATATATATACTACTAGCTTTCCGCCCGCGGCTTCGCCCGCGTGGAATTCGGTTCGACACACAGCGCCATCTACAATCCATCCATCAAGCAAACAATATTTTTGTTTTCCCTCGGGAATATCTATTTTTTTCGGGATAAAAAGTACCCTATTATTTAATCCGGACTTCTAACTTTACGTCTGCAAAATTTCAAAGCAATCGGTTCAGTAGTTACGGCGTGAAAGCGGAACAAACAAACAAACAAACTCACTTTCCGATTTATAATATTATGATAACCATCTCAAGAGTATGAATAATAATTGTACCAAGTTTCGTAAAAATCCGTCCAGTAGTTTTTGTTTCTATAACGGTTATACAGACAGACAGACAAAAATTCTACTGATTGAATTTTGGCATCAGTATCGGTCCCTAATCACACCCTGATAGTTATTTTGGGAATATATTTAATGTACAGAATTGACCTCTCTACAGCTTTATTATAAGTATAGATAGAAGATAGAAGATTTCTCGACGTGCTAGAGCAACTTTATGTTCTGGACTTAGATTCAATATCAAATGGTCTATAAGAGATGATCCTTGGGAACAGAAATGCTGTAAACTAGTGTTATTTTTCTTTCCTTGATACTTACCCTTTCAGAATGTTTGATATTTGATTCGCTCTGATGGGGTTACTAAAACAATGGAGACATTGAAAATGATTTATTTCAACTTTAAATTATTATTTCATGTTTTCACTTTCTTACAAACAATTATTTTTATCTAAGACTTATCAACATCAGTTCGAATATGAACGCATTTATTTACAAGTTCTTAACTTTCTAACAATTCAGTATTGGGTCACTTTAATCACAAGTCATTCAATGTCTAGTAGATTATTATAAATGTCCGATCACATATTCGTCGATTTAAATCAGACGTGATAATATTTACAAAACATCTACTTAATTACGATAGAGCAATGATGTCAACCATTCAGGTCTCGGCTGTGAAGGCTTGTACTCTGACGGGCTTAAAGCCAACGGAGATGCAGCATCTGCTAAAGCCACCGAAGATGAGGTCTCTGTTACAGCTATACTAGGCTTTGGTTTGAGTATAGACCGCAACTCGTCGTTGTCAGAAGCCCGGTTTCGTTGCAAATTCTCTCTGGTCTCCTTCATCCTTGAAAGTTGTTCTCTCAAACTCCTATATTCTTCAAGGAACTTTTCTAACTGTGAAGCTCGAAAATCAAAGTCCTCAATGGGTTGACCGGTCCGAGAATAATCCCGTAACCCAGAGAGATCCAGTAGTGGTGTGGCGGAGGGTACAGTCGGTTGCTCTCTTGATGGAGAAGCCGGGAGACTAGGATTTCGGCGAATTCTATTTCCACCCGTTGAAAGATCTAAAAAACTATTTGACCTCCTGCCAGACCTTTGCCTGCTCTTTTCATATGTTCTTTCCAAAAAACTAGCAGAGTCTGCACCAGAACTATTTCTTCGACTATTAAGAAGAGGGCTGCGACTATCGCCATCCTTTTTTCGCGGTATTGTATAAAAGTAGTACGGATCATGTTTCATTTCACTTCGTAAGTACGATGAGGTTCCTAAAGCGCTCATTTCGATGAGGTCCGGGTAATTCTTTTCGCTGTCACTTCCAGATAGGTCGTTGTCGAGGCGCTCGCGAGGCCGCGTACGTGGACATGTGCGCCCATTGTTGTTAAACCGACTGTTTTCAGATAATATCTCTACGTGGGCACTCATCATTCCTGTGGAATTGGAGCTCTGCACTGACTCTGACGTGGCATCAGATCTGTAACAACGAACGGCTTTAATTAAAATATGGCACATGGAATGGGAATAGAATAAAACAATGGAAAATAATGACAGTGGGACGATACGTATTTTCCATTGCATTGTATTGCGTAAATCAATATCTTGCAAACGGCCAGAGGGCTCGTAGCAATCAGCAGTCAGCGGACTGCCTCACTAATCGAAACTATACATACATAGAAAGCACAATCACTGTACTCGTCCGCCAAAGACGAACGCAGACAGACAATTGAACCATTCAGAATTTACAAAATAAACGTTATTCCTTCCCACGATTGAAGCCCAGACCTCTCTGTCTGAGACATTAAGCTACTAAACCAAGAGGATTAGACAATAATTACTGAACTAATTTTCTCTCGTGCTCTCTAGGTTTGGGGAGATTTTCATCACAAGCTCGCCCCACGACCCACGTTAATTTGTAGTAGGTTCGCAATCAGTTGCGATTTAGGCACTTGGGTTAGCATAACCTTACAGACATAAAAACCCAGCATATAAATGTTTATCGACCAAATAGGATTGCTAGGGCCCTTTGCGGTATTAAATCAAACTTGCAACTTTTTTTCATACATCGTGGCATCATATCTTCAACATGCATTAATATTATCAACCTATTCTAATTTTCTCACCAACCACATAATACACTTTACGTATAACATAAAATATTATATTGAAGGTGATAAACCTTTTGTTAATGCGGCAAACACATTTCTGATTGTCTTATATTGATAGAATTCGCAAACACCGCAGTAAAACTTCATCTCACTTCGAACAAGTCATATTGTTCCTTATCTGTTATTGTTTTCAGCGACCCTGAATAGGTATAGGTACTCGTAAATATGTATTTTAGTTGCTCCCGTCACAAAACTGAGATTTAACGATGTCAAAGTCTTTGATGTTTTACATAAATGTATATATTTCGACCCCATTTCAAATATGAATACTCTCTGTGACATTAACTTTGAACAATAGAGATACTGTATTGGTTTTATACTCTAACAGTCTCGAAAAAAAAAATCAATTTTAACCTGTCTTCGCATAAAA
The DNA here is from genome assembly GCA_002382865.2 of Heliothis virescens. Classification (NCBI taxonomy): domain Eukaryota; kingdom Metazoa; phylum Arthropoda; class Insecta; order Lepidoptera; family Noctuidae; genus Heliothis; species Heliothis virescens. The sequence continues at coordinate 8,488,833 of NWSH02000008.1, forward strand.
ACGAAGAAAGATATTTTTAAACTTTGCAAAACTATTACAAAAATGCTAAATTTCTGTATCACAAAGATAAGATGGTATGATATAGAGATTGTATTTCATAATAGGCAAGATCAAATAACCAATTATCATAAATTACATAAGAAATATTGAGTTACCGTAAATTGTAGTCGCTGAACCGTGGTATGTGTAGATCTCGTTCGGGAATGTTACCCCTTGAGTTAGGCGGCTCAAAGTCAGCCCTGCGCCACCCTGCCTCCATCGTCGGTGTCACAGAGCACTCCCTTTCCTCCCGCGCCTCACCTCTTAAATACCCCTCGAACTCATCTTCTGGATCATGTGATGGCACATTCCTGTAGTCACCTCTTTTACGAGCACTATCAGAAGCTATCACCCGAGGTACTTCAGCATTCGTTTTAAAATTCGCTTCCAATTTATCATAACTATCATCGCGATGATTAGTCGTCACTATCTGTTCGTTCCATCTATCTAATTGTCTTTTCTTACGAGTCTCGTATACACACAATCCTATTAAACACGAACTTAACACTATCACTGCTGACACGGCCATCCCGGCCATCAGTGCACGCCCAGCAAAAGTTTTATTTTCTGGTTTCTTTTCTATAGCTAAACTTAAAATCACCTCGGCTTTGCCAGCACGATTTTCGGCGTTACACGTATAAGTCCCAGCGTCCTGCAAATCTGCAGATTTTATGGTTAAATTACTAGTTTGTCCTTCACTACGTAACATAAAAGCTCTACCAGAATTGACATTATTTGAAGTAGTGTTGGCAAGTAGACGACCCGCACGGACCCATCTTACTCTCGGCGCAGGCACTCCACTCACTCGACAAACCAGCGTCACTTCATCACCTTCTAGGCCTTTGAATTGACTTGCTGCGCTTACTTCTGGGTGACATGCAAAGTCCTCTAAATCTAATCGATCCCATGACTGGGACATTAACCGAGGTGGCAGTGCGCAGTCCGGTACCACTGTGGCCGGAACATTTTTTCTTATCATCCAATCTCGCATAGGTCTCAGGGCACAAGTACACTCCCATGGATTACTTGCTAGCTCTAAGCCTTTCAAAGATCGCAGTGGCGCTAAGACCGCTACATGAAGTACTTGAAGTTTATTCTTACTAAGCTCCAAATATTCCAAGGAAGATTCAAGTCCAGCAAAACCCCGAGGCTCTATTTCGGCTATTCTGCAAGCACTAAGTGTAAGGCGTACTAGATGGGGGAGTGCTATAAAGGATTCGTCTCCAACTTTCGTAATGGGATTACCACCGAGCCGCAGTTCTCTAAGCTCGGGGATTGAATCGAACGAATGTGAAGGTATTGTTTCCAAACGGTTGCGAGAGAGGTCCAGCTCGACGAGGTTTACAAGCGCTCGGAAAGCGTATTGTCTGATGGTCCGTACGTTACAAGCGGGGAGATAGAGGCGCTGGAGGTTAAGTAGGCCGGCGGCAGAGAAGGCGTCGTCGCGGACGGTGGGCAGGCGGTTCTCCGCCAGGTCGAGCAGCTGCGTGGTAGGGTCGAGGCGCGGCGGCACGGAGGTGAGGCCAGCGCGGGCGCAAAGCGCGGACTCCTTGCCGCTGCGCCACTTGCACTCGCAGTGACGCGGGCAATCGGCAGAGGCGGCCGCCGCCAGCGCCAGCACCAGCAGCACCCACATCCCCTGCGCCTGCTCACCCAGCGCCGCGGCGTTCGTCTTCACCGCCCAGCGTCATCCCCCGAACCAAGGGCACCCTGTCGAAAAACGCTTTCTTTTAATGTGAATTTATGCTGAATAATATCTCACGTAACTATGCCTATAATCAAAAAGACAATGTAAGTATTTAAAGTAGCTTTATTAGTTCTGAAGTTTTTGTATAAATTATCTATGTATATTGAGCAGTACACAAATAAAAAATAATGTTGTTATATCTAATGTATTTCTAGTTAGGTGCTTGTCCTTTTTCCATTTATCTATAAATAGATATTTGGACAGGTGCTATCTCAGATTTTGTTTCACGCCTGCTCTGTGTTACTAAGTACTTACAGAGGCCAGTAGGTAATAATATTTTATATGTAATATCTTAGCCGTCAACAAAAATATTTTTATTAGATACCTACTTAGTTACATTTTGCGGCGGGCTATAAACTTTATGTCGTTACAGCTTGACCGAAAAAAGGAAAAAAATTGGTACCATACCCTGAAGTTTATAGAGGTTCCTATAGAATCATAATATAAAGACAGTGCTGTGGCCTCGTGGAGATTATATTAGTTATAAACTACATAGTGGCTTCTAAGAGTACTTGATAATGCCATTAACGTTTTAGTATGAAGGTTATAAATGAAAATGAAACTTAGGTTTGCAGGTCATACAATATGTTGTTTGAAGAGAAGGAATCAGATCGAACGGAGCTCACCACAACTATGTAGAGCTGAGCTCTCGTGCCAAATATTACTTTACAGCTTTGCGGTTGTTATGCAAATACTGTTATCAGTTCGGGCACCTAAATACCGACATTGTTGTTCTACCCCGCGTTACGGTTAAATAGAACTTTCAACTTGCCTAGCGATGTTTCGAACAAATGCTTTCAGTTAAGAAATTGTATTACACTCAATGTTACCTTGCGTACTTATCGGTATACTCTCGAGAACATAATTGTTTTTTATTTGTTTCCGATAAAATGTCACAATGGAGCTTTCTGTAGAATTGCTTTTTCGATATTGAACGTTACTTATGGAGCTAGCGACACCTGTTACAGTCAATTCAGAATGCAGTCTACAATTTTGCATAATAGGTATTATAACCTCTATTATACCTATATGGAATATAATAAGTCTAAATTGATTTTAAAAGCAGTTATACTTTAGGCGACACCCCCTCAACAGTGAAACCCTTCGAAGTGGCCGCAACTATTTGGTTTTACATTACAACTAAAGCTACTTTGTTGTAATGTAGATACACGCCATAGCAACCATTTTCACCTGTTATAAGCATAAGCACTTGTTTTGATGTAGGTAGGTACTTTTTATCTTACACGATTCTGATAAAGATGCCTAAGTACACCTAATATACACAAACTAGTTCGCTAGTTAATATTATCCAGTAAACTGTGGGTGAAATTCTCCGTAAGAGAACGAACAAATATTTTATCTACCTACGTTAATACGAATATTTGTGTGCTCAGTAGTTTTCCGCAAGGAATCTAATCTTTCGCTGTGGGTGGCGTAAAAGGTAACTAGGCTGGAGTAACCGCTACAATCACCATTTTTTTCGTTAAATGTGCGGGTGATAGCCATATTCTCAAATAAACGTTCACATTATCACTCTAACAGGATTTTTGTTACACTTTTAAAGATTTCAATGTGATTAGAATCTTCTTTAATTCTATTTTCAAGTCCTATTCATCGAACTGCGACTAAAAGTACACTCTCACCAATCATTAAATCGAAAGTGCTCTATGAGTGCTCAAAAAGTGGACCCTACCATTAGCGTTAGATTTTCCCTTATTTCGATCGCAAATGTCCTTTATCGTTTCTCGGACACCGAATGAAAAAAAGATCCCGATAAAACGAAAAAAACTGTCTTTACGACGAACATATTTCACTCAGATAATGATTAAGTAGTAGATACATATGTGTACCTGTGTTTGAATATCTTCAAAATAGCGGTATGTTTCCGCAACTACGACAAATCAAAGTGATTTCCCGAGGGGATTGAAAAACACTTTGAAACTAAGCATGAAATGAAGTCGCGACAACGAAAACGTGCACGACAACTCACTGTCAGTGCCGCTAAATACGACGTCACATATATTGCAGTTTAGATACAATGCATAAAATCAACTGTCCTTCGCAAATCACTGCCCCATTTGCATATGCCTTGAACTCGTGCCGCTGGCGACTGTACGGCACGCCTAATTGCACCGCAACAAATCTGTGGCGCACTGTACCCCCACAACTCTATGGCTCCGACGTGTACACCTAATGGCTGCCACTCCGATCACGCAACACTCGCGTGTTTCGTTTCATTCACGTACGAGTACCTCATATGCAATGTATGATTATTCGATTCCACGTGTTATAAGGCCTGCATGCCGCGGGGGCAATGTAGGACACGAGGTCGTATACTTCGCACACATATACAGTAAAAGGGTTCAGTCTGAACGATGTACTCATTTAAATAGCTATCTTGAGACTATTAATAAACTGCCGCTCACAAATACCTACTGTTTGTTTCATATGTTTTTTTTCTAGTAACAGTACCTATTTACGAACGAAAATAAACATTTAGGTTATAAAGATCCTATAAAACTATAGAGGACGGATAAATAAACGTCCTGACGATTTATGTCCAATAATGAAATTGCAGGCCAAAGCTAGTCCACATTTTAATCCTTTGATAGTCGTTTACGCCGAACTGAATCTGCCCTCTGACGCAGTGCTAGATTTATGGTTAAAATACACTAACTGGAAATCTATAGGCAAATAATCCTAGTGTAGTGTGCTGATACACTGTAATAAACGTAAATGTTGAATCATTTGACAGTCTTCCAAACAAAAAACTCGCCCTTTAGATAAAAGGGCCTGGTTTTAATACACATCACCCCTGGTTCATCCCTAAGTCCACAAAACTCTGTGAATAATTTAAAATCAATTGGATTGCTCCAATAATCCGGAACTTTCTCGTGAAAAATTTTGTACTTTGGACTTTGAACAAAAGGGTAGCTCGGCAACTTATTCAATAATTTCACACGTAATAGCATCGATCACTTTCAATTCATGAGATAATTTGCAAGTAGGCATGGGACAGTGTCACAATTGTTTAAGATTAGTCCAGAGGGTATTTCAGGCCTCTGAGGAAAAATAAGCGACTCATTGTGCCTTTTAGTGAGACGTTAAAATTAATTTACTTTTACGGAGGCTCTGGGTCACTTCTTGTTATTCAAACGTTGGATAGTTGTGTTTTTTATCTACTTATTTAATTATTGAGGAGGTACTCCTAGTCTACTACAAAAACGTACATGTAATTAAAATATTATATAAATTCAGAAGGCCAAACGCCATTAAAAATAGTAAAGAGGGACTTATCTTTACGAGTTGTTGTAATAAATGTTTGTTATTTTATAGCGGAAGGTCTTTCCAAATTGAAACAATAAATCTTTGTTATAAGCTATAATAAATAGTCCCGAGGAAATAATATTGGAGCGAATTTATTTATTTTTGGTAACAAGCAAGCTTATGGAATAGATCTAATATTATTGTAAATGTTCACTGGACGTATTTATGTATTTTAGGAACACGTTTATAAAATCAATTCGCGGTAGAATAATGATATTGGGCAAACAAAGCTCAAGTTTATTAATAAAACATTATAAATTTGAAAGACTCACATTTATCAAAACCGTTGGGTATTTGAATGGATGAAATATTTATTTAACATAAATGTTTTATTTTTAGAGAAAAAAATAAACAATTTTATACTGTTTTTTTTTTGCTGGCTCGCATACTCGTTGTACATTATACATTTGTCGGCACTTTCCGATCCCGATCACCTAGCGAGGCATAAGGTAAGAGAAAGCCCTTACAAGTTCGTGACCCTATTGTGCAATGTGCGCGTACAAACATTTTAGAAGAAATTTCTTTGTAAGCATTATCGAAACAAACCGACAGGCGGATGACGACTGACAAATTGATCTTCTAGTGAACGAAGGAAGAATACTAATACTATCACCCCCGGACCCGATCGAGATTGCGCAAACTGACTAAGATGTAAACAGCTAAGCTGTGAACAAATTTATACGACTGACCAAATAAACGTGAGCGCTGAAATCCTTCTTCACCCTAGCACCGTTTTCCAGAAACTTCTGAGATAAATAATATATTTCAGTCACCATTCATGTTGCTAATCAGAGATGTCGTAATAAGTTATGTACTTATACTCGTAAACGTGATGAATTATTCACCTCTTTCCCAGTGAAGCTGGAAAAGTGTATCATGTGTAAAAGTAATCAATTCAAAACATTTTGAAACTGTAAAATACAATAATAAAATACATTTTGACCAAGACAACCCAAAAAGATAAATCATCTATTAATTCCATAATCATTGTTTTCAACACAAACCTAACATTTAAATACCTACTTTACTTTCTTAGCAGCATTACAAAGCGGTTTTTAACAAAACCTTTTGTTCTGTTTCCAGTAAAGCACCTGGTTTTAACATCTAGTTCATACTAAATTAATCAAGTTAAAACAACTGCGAAACAGTAGAAGTAGGGCGGCGGTAACTACACCAAATATTTCCATTATCTCTTATATAGGTATGCAAATATATTTTCATTATAAAGTTTCTCTATTAATATTGTAGAACGAAAAGTGTGAAATATGAACAGAGCTTACGATTTTTTTTTGTAAAATAAAGGTTGTTTTCCCTGTAGAGAAATAAAGGCGAATTTATATTTAAATTCGATGTATAAATCGAATACAAATTACAACGCCTGAGCTGATACTGAGAAAAAAATAACACGTTCGTAATATTATTTTGTATTTTTAATAATGGAAGCTTTGAACAGGAAATTCTTTAAATTAATTTCGAATAAATATTTTTTAATATATGTAAGTTAATAAAATAACTGCGTGTGTTGGTACGTTATTGTAAATGAAAACATGTAAGTATATAGGTTTCACAGAATACCAACACATTAGAAACCAATCAATCAATTCTATGTACAATGGTACAAGCAACCACCAGACTAACAGCATTTTTATAGGTAATATATAAACATTGAAGAAACAAACATTTACAAACCATATTTGTAATTCCTAAGCCGATAATCTCGTGTTCCCCATTATAAGTCACTAGCTTCTGCCAGCGGTGTCACCCGCTTTCCCGTGGGAACTACTGCGCGCACCCAATAAAAAGTAGCCTATAGCCTTTCTTGATAAATAGGCTATCTAACACTGAAATATTTTTTCAAATCAAACTAGTAGTTCCTGAGATTAGCGCGTTCAAACAAACAAACTCTTCAGTTTTATAATATAGACTAGCTTCTGCTAGCAGTTTCACCCGCGTCCCGTGGGAACTACTCGGCGCACCCGGATAAAAAGTAGCCTATAACCTTCCTCGATAAATGGGCTATCTAACAATGAAAGAATTTCAAAATCAAATCGGACCAGTAGTTCCTGAGATTAGCGCGTTCAAACAAACAAACANGTCCTGACGATTTATGTCCAATAATGAAATTGCAGGCCAAAGCTAGTCCACATTTTAATCCTTTGATAGTCGTTTACGCCGAACTGAATCTGCCCTCTGACGCAGTGCTAGATTTATGGTTAAAATACACTAACTGGAAATCTATAGGCAAATAATCCTAGTGTAGTGTGCTGATACACTGTAATAAACGTAAATGTTGAATCATTTGACAGTCTTCCAAACAAAAAACTCGCCCTTTAGATAAAAGGGCCTGGTTTTAATACACATCACCCCTGGTTCATCCCTAAGTCCACAAAACTCTGTGAATAATTTAAAATCAATTGGATTGCTCCAATAATCCGGAACTTTCTCGTGAAAAATTTTGTACTTTGGACTTTGAACAAAAGGGTAGCTCGGCAACTTATTCAATAATTTCACACGTAATAGCATCGATCACTTTCAATTCATGAGATAATTTGCAAGTAGGCATGGGACAGTGTCACAATTGTTTAAGATTAGTCCAGAGGGTATTTCAGGCCTCTGAGGAAAAATAAGCGACTCATTGTGCCTTTTAGTGAGACGTTAAAATTAATTTACTTTTACGGAGGCTCTGGGTCACTTCTTGTTATTCAAACGTTGGATAGTTGTGTTTTTTATCTACTTATTTAATTATTGAGGAGGTACTCCTAGTCTACTACAAAAACGTACATGTAATTAAAATATTATATAAATTCAGAAGGCCAAACGCCATTAAAAATAGTAAAGAGGGACTTATCTTTACGAGTTGTTGTAATAAATGTTTGTTATTTTATAGCGGAAGGTCTTTCCAAATTGAAACAATAAATCTTTGTTATAAGCTATAATAAATAGTCCCGAGGAAATAATATTGGAGCGAATTTATTTATTTTTGGTAACAAGCAAGCTTATGGAATAGATCTAATATTATTGTAAATGTTCACTGGACGTATTTATGTATTTTAGGAACACGTTTATAAAATCAATTCGCGGTAGAATAATGATATTGGGCAAACAAAGCTCAAGTTTATTAATAAAACATTATAAATTTGAAAGACTCACATTTATCAAAACCGTTGGGTATTTGAATGGATGAAATATTTATTTAACATAAATGTTTTATTTTTAGAGAAAAAAATAAACAATTTTATACTGTTTTTTTTTTGCTGGCTCGCATACTCGTTGTACATTATACATTTGTCGGCACTTTCCGATCCCGATCACCTAGCGAGGCATAAGGTAAGAGAAAGCCCTTACAAGTTCGTGACCCTATTGTGCAATGTGCGCGTACAAACATTTTAGAAGAAATTTCTTTGTAAGCATTATCGAAACAAACCGACAGGCGGATGACGACTGACAAATTGATCTTCTAGTGAACGAAGGAAGAATACTAATACTATCACCCCCGGACCCGATCGAGATTGCGCAAACTGACTAAGATGTAAACAGCTAAGCTGTGAACAAATTTATACGACTGACCAAATAAACGTGAGCGCTGAAATCCTTCTTCACCCTAGCACCGTTTTCCAGAAACTTCTGAGATAAATAATATATTTCAGTCACCATTCATGTTGCTAATCAGAGATGTCGTAATAAGTTATGTACTTATACTCGTAAACGTGATGAATTATTCACCTCTTTCCCAGTGAAGCTGGAAAAGTGTATCATGTGTAAAAGTAATCAATTCAAAACATTTTGAAACTGTAAAATACAATAATAAAATACATTTTGACCAAGACAACCCAAAAAGATAAATCATCTATTAATTCCATAATCATTGTTTTCAACACAAACCTAACATTTAAATACCTACTTTACTTTCTTAGCAGCATTACAAAGCGGTTTTTAACAAAACCTTTTGTTCTGTTTCCAGTAAAGCACCTGGTTTTAACATCTAGTTCATACTAAATTAATCAAGTTAAAACAACTGCGAAACAGTAGAAGTAGGGCGGCGGTAACTACACCAAATATTTCCATTATCTCTTATATAGGTATGCAAATATATTTTCATTATAAAGTTTCTCTATTAATATTGTAGAACGAAAAGTGTGAAATATGAACAGAGCTTACGATTTTTTTTTGTAAAATAAAGGTTGTTTTCCCTGTAGAGAAATAAAGGCGAATTTATATTTAAATTCGATGTATAAATCGAATACAAATTACAACGCCTGAGCTGATACTGAGAAAAAAATAACACGTTCGTAATATTATTTTGTATTTTTAATAATGGAAGCTTTGAACAGGAAATTCTTTAAATTAATTTCGAATAAATATTTTTTAATATATGTAAGTTAATAAAATAACTGCGTGTGTTGGTACGTTATTGTAAATGAAAACATGTAAGTATATAGGTTTCACAGAATACCAACACATTAGAAACCAATCAATCAATTCTATGTACAATGGTACAAGCAACCACCAGACTAACAGCATTTTTATAGGTAATATATAAACATTGAAGAAACAAACATTTACAAACCATATTTGTAATTCCTAAGCCGATAATCTCGTGTTCCCCATTATAAGTCACTAGCTTCTGCCAGCGGTGTCACCCGCTTTCCCGTGGGAACTACTGCGCGCACCCAATAAAAAGTAGCCTATAGCCTTTCTTGATAAATAGGCTATCTAACACTGAAATATTTTTTCAAATCAAACTAGTAGTTCCTGAGATTAGCGCGTTCAAACAAACAAACTCTTCAGTTTTATAATATAGACTAGCTTCTGCTAGCGGTTTCACCCGCATCCCGTGGGAACTACTCGGCGCACCCGGATAAAAAGTAGCCTATAACCTTCCTCGATAAATGGGCTATCTAACAATGAAAGAATTTCAAAATCAAATCGGACCAGTAGTTCCTGAGATTAGCGCGTTCAAACAAACAAACAAACTCTTCAGCTTTACAATTTTAGTATAGATGAACTACAAACTCATCTTTGTTCGCGCGTTACATTGCTATTTCCATCCTTGTAATTTTCAATTAGTTTTCGTAGTGAAACAAATATGTACATAGTTTACAATCTTGCGTGACGAGCAAAATCGTTATTTTCATAATTACGAAGTCATTAATGTCTTGACGACACCCCACAGGAGCACAACACGAGAGGGGCAATCTAGCGCGGATACCCGCCTTCCTCTAGCACACACTGACACTTATTGCTCAATCTTAGAATACGTGAGCATATATACACATTTACATAAACATAGCCACAACAATTTAGTCCGTCTGTTTATGTCAGGAATGTACGCAGGCTTTCGTGTGGAAAATAACTTATGAAATTCACGTAAGCGTAGTTACTTATTTATCATTGTAATTATTTATTGTAGTTACCTTAGTTGGTACCTACCTAATAACTCATAGGTATTTCTAACAGTTCTTCGCATCATATGTACACCTACTCGACACTATGACCTCGATGGCTCATTCATTGCATTTTTCTGTCCACCATAATCTTACTAAAATAAATGAGTTGCATACATATAGCATTAAGTAAAACTTACGTGTCCTAGCCCTCGCCTCTGCTCTATTTATTGTGATGCATAGTCATGAATGTTTAAAGTACTGTTGAAAAGCACATTTATGATATTAAGTATTGTCACAGCAAAATGGAAAACTGAGCCTTTAAATGTTTTCCGTGAAGTGCGTCAATACGGCTACATAACAGTAAAAGTAACATCTTATTTAGCTCACGCTGGAAGTACGACCACTAAAAACACAACGAGTAAAAACCATAGGAACGCATCTCCCGCCGTTAACTCTTATGGTATTGCTCTGCTCTGAACGCAGTTTTCCTACACTTTCAGCACGGAATGGGAATTTTCCCAGATCACATATTGGTTTTACCTAATCTTCACTTTGAACGGTACAACATAGAATTTATCGAATCGGATATTCGAGGCGGATAATCTTCAATAATATCCAGCGGTCACCACCACATTCCCGTGGCTTTTGTTGAGCGTGCGTGTCGAATTTTCTCCATAAATGGCAACATTTGTTTTATAGGATACTATCATGATGTGACGGCTCTTAGATTCGATCCATAAAACCATGTGAACTCATGGGTTTTATATTTCATTCCCTCGAGTTGCGTCTTCACATGCCCTGTGTGTTTTCAAATATTTGACAGATTGCTTGAGCCCGTCACGTTTGAGAGAAAGCTTATACGACATTTCTGCAAGTCTTCAGGTTTACACTTTCCAGTTAATTAAAAAAAACTGAATGTTTTAACAAATTAGTGTAGGTATATTTTTTATATTTAGGCAGATATTATACTATAATGAATATCGAGGTTAAGCCAGCATATGGCAGATAGACTCATAAAAAAGGCCATGTGTCACTAGATCCGATCGAAATGTACCCTGGATTATGTTAATCCCGGCCATCAGCTGCTTTTGTATGCAAAAATTCGTTTTGCTCTCTAGTTATATTGTGATATGTGGTATCCAATAAAGGCAACTTACAAATAGGTACTTTATAAACACACATGTATTATAAAAAACGTTGTAAACTGATGTTCTCTTTTATATAGTTTTCAAAATTTTGTAGTGCACTTAGTTAAACTAATATAGTTGGTTTTAAAACAATCTGAGGCCGAAAATGCTATTTTCAAAACAAATATTTTATGTTCAAGAGCCTACAGTAAAATACTGTTCTAGGAATTAACACTAAGCTTGAATATTCGTAGAATTTAGGGCAACTGATACATTTTGCGTCTCAGAAAGCAATTACGATATCAACGACGCGGAAGATGGCAAAGGGTTGCTAATGCTTGAGTACAAAGTGAGTGGTCTGAACATGTACTTAAACAAGTGTAAGTAAAATGTCGTACAAGCATTATTGTATGGAGTTTTAACGCAAAATACTTCGTCTACTTGGAACTAGAAGGCAGCTCGTTGCTCCTCTAAACGTACCACTTTATATGATTAGTTACACTTCTCTACTTCAACTGGAAAGTTGCAGCGGAGCTTAAGATTTAGAGGTCTACAGCTTGCATGTGCATGAAGCCTCAAAATGAAATACGGTCATGCATGATACATAGCACTTGCTTTAGATACTGCGTGTTAGTATATAAATAAAGTCACAATATAAAAAGGTACAAATAAACGGAAACCTAACACAAAAATATATTATTTAGAGCCGTATTTAATTTCTGCTATCGTCAATAATCATCTAAAATTGATTTCAAATTATTTGGTTTGCAACAGCCACTTTTTAGGGTTATGTATCCAAAGGGTAAAACGGGACCCTATTACTAAGACTTCGTTGTCTGTCTGTCTGTCTGTCTCCAGGCTGTATCTCATAATCCGTGATAGCTAGAAAGCTGAAATTTACACAAATGATGTATTCCCGTTGCCGCTATAACAACAAATACAAAAAATACAATCCCCATACAATAAACGTGTGAAACCGCAAATAATAACTTTTTTATTCATATATTTATATATGAAAAACAAAGTTATTTTTTGCTGCCTGAAAAATATTTGTATTTTGGCTAATTGTTAGTAATAGATACGTTCATTTTACATAGATAATTGTACGGAACCTACGTGCGCGAGTCCAACTCGCACTTGGCCGGTTTTTTTAATACTTCATTAACTGGTATATTGAGTTCTGTATTTTTTAAGTAGTATTGTATTTTTTTTAATTCTGCCTGTTCTATTTTAAAATAGAACAAGCAGAAAAGCTAATTTATTATAATATTGGTTTTGGAATGGTCATACATATTTGCTCTAAATGCTATTTCATTATATTATATTAATTATTATATACTCATTACCGACTTTGAAAGATTCTAGAAACAGAACTATATGTCAAAGATATCAATACGAAGATAAGTTATGTACAGGTAAATATAAAACTTCCCTTTTGATAAAGAGCGTCATGGGTATGGCTCCACGAATTTATAACCATTTACCAAGGACGATAAAAGAGCGACCATTAAAAAAATTACTCAAATCCTTATTATTTTAAAAAATGCTATTACTCTGTATCTGACTTTTTTGGTGATAAGATAATTTAATTAAGATTTTATTTGTTTTTTGTATTTACTTAAATTAATATATAAGTTTAGTTATTTTTTCATAACACAAGTTATGTATTTTCACGCCAGTAAGGCAGAATGTACAGGGTTCAGAAAATAAATATTGTACCACCTAATTATGTAATTACCTACATTGTATGCAAATAAATAAATATATTCTATTCTATTCATGAACTCTCAATATTAACATGGGATTGTTTAGTATCAAATAACAAGCCTCTGATTTTATACGCGAGTATTTCAATTAATATCAAAACCTCGTGGGAGTGTCAGACTCATTGGCAGGAAGAGCACTCAATTGTCGTATCCACTAATTAACAATTTATATTTAAACTTAACAAACTATTAGCTTTTTCCACACTATTAGCTTTTTTCTGTTTAAAAAAATAATTAATTGCTGCTAGGACTGCTGCGTAGGACTTGCTACTTACTTGGACTGCGTAAGATCTGCTAAGGGTTTTGATTTCTAGTTAAGTATTCATATTCAAAATGTAATAATTATAAGCCAACACCACACATGCTAATCAACACGTTGAACCGTTCGTGAGAAAGATCGGTTTTCTAGGAAGCAGCGCTAATTGAGGTAATAATACTACATACCACAGCAAAGCATGTTAAGTACTAACACAATACGAATACGGCTAAGGTGATAGTCTCTTGCAATCGACGGTTAACAGGTTGGGAATTTATTTCAGTCAGTTACTTCAAAATCTTAAAAAAACTTAATACCCTAAGTATTTGACATTAAAAAAACAAAACTACTTGAAAGCTACTTAAAAATAACCGATAATACTAACGCAGAAGGCTTTCAGTGTAATTTTTTATTCACTCAGACTGGTCTCTACATAGTTTTATGGAAAAATATCACATTAAATGTCGATTAAGTCGGTTGAGGCCGCTAGCAGCGGTGCGACGACCACGGAATGAGGCGGATGATCGATTGCGCTAATTTACCAACTCACCTCAAATACTCCCTATGCTTCGCTCGAGGAAAGATCGCGTCATCTGAAACCAAGCATTTATTTTATGTAAAAATATAATTTTGTTTTGAAGTATCCTACAAATATTATAAACCCGTTAGTTTGAGTGTTTTCATCATTCATTCTTTTTGATGGTATAGAAATAATGAATGTGTATTCTTATGCGCATGCCTATGCGAAAAATGAACGCAAAAAGATATGTCCAACTAAAAGTTTTCAAACCATATTTTGAATTTTTACACTAGTTGCAAAAAAGTGTATTAATTCCGTTACACGTATGCCTTCAAAAGCTTAACGTCAACTCTTGGCATTCAGTTGTTTTTGTTATAATATTAAAATCCTTTGTAACAAATCTAAAAGAGAGAAAAGTAAATCCCTGTTCCAGAAAAATGTTAAGCTTTCGTAAAATGTTAGCTAATGACGTCGCCCAAATCGAAGGCTTAATGTTACCGAACGACATCTAAAATAGATGGCTTAAGCGCAAATTAAAGGGAATCATATTGATTGCCATGCAATTGCGACTTTGTAAATTAATAGACGTAATGGCCAATTGATAACTAGTTTTCATTTGTAATTGCTACCCTTACAATCACGATAATGCTTCTCTTTTTCATTTTATAATTATATAGATGGAAATTGTAGCTTTTTGGTATTTTTAACTGCCATGATATATTTTATAAATAACGCTTAAAAATATGAAAAAAAAATATTTTGTGCGGAGCTCTCAGTAGGTACCTACGCATATCCGACACGCATTTGAACTTTTTTGTTTTCATTGGTAAGCTCTGTATGTGACCCTATACCCGAGACCAGTAATTGTGATAATTAACTAAAACAAAACAACGACTTATACACAAATCTCTTAAAGTTACTTATGTAAGCACGCCGTTTCTCAGAATTAATTTATGAGAATTTTGATGAAGAGATTCTAACCAGAAATAGTAACAGAACAGAAAGAGGCGAAAGCAAAACCTTTAACAAAAGTTTGGTGATAGGTACAAGGTAACAACCACGAAACACGTGTACTAAACATAAAAAAGGTAGATAACAAATTTGTATACTAGCTTAAAAAGAAAGAAATATTAAATCGTTTAGAACTAGTTTAATCAACAAGGACAGCTATATAGTATAGTCTGATAAAACTACTGGGAACTAACTTACTGGGATTACTTCCCATCAAAATATGAGTACGTACCTACTGCCAAATAGGCGCAATCAACTTATTAACCTAATTCACAGAGCGCAGGATGCACACTGATGAAAATTGTAGTCTGGAGTCATCTTTATGGCCATGTGTATATACACATGGCCATAAAGATGACTCCAGAAGCGTAGCAGCATGGTTACGCCGCGTAGCAGTGTCGTAGCACTGTGACTTTTCGTAGCAATTTTTTCGACAACAAGTTACTCAATTAGGCATGACGACATGGTCAAAAATAAGCAAATCCACAAAATATTGGACACGTATTTTTTTGTTTTTAAAAATCTATGAATAATAACAAAGATAATGAGTATTAAAGTTCAGGAGTGGGGGTCTTGACGTCACGCCTAAGTAAAAATCGTACGTAGGCGTGACGTCACGCGCAATTTCAACGATCTATAGCTTCGTAATTATTTGTTTGGATGAAAAACAAAAAAATACGTATGCAACATTTTTTTATAATCTAAAAGACGGAGTAATTAGATTTTTTTGTCGTCATGCCTATTATCTAATGAGTACTAGGAATATACGTAAAAATACAATGTAATCAATACTTCTTAGAATTTTACTCGAGCTATATAGAGAAACGATACAAATACAATCAGAACAATACAGTTTGTAATTAAAATTATCTTGATTTACTGAACATGGTTTTTAGGGTTCCGTAGTAAACTAGGAACCCTTATAGTTTCGTCTTATCTGTCTGTCCGTTAGTCCGTCCGTCTGGATAATCTCAGTGACTATTAGCGCTACGAAAGCTGAAATTTGGTACCAAAATGTAAATCAACCACGCCAACAAATTGCAAAAATAAAAAGTGGAAAAAATGTTATATTAGGGTGCCTCCCCTACCTTCCCCTACACGTAAAGTGGGGAGTGCTTTTTTTTTTCATTCCAACCTTAACGTATGATATATTGTTGGATAGGTATTTTAAAATGCATAGGTGTTAACTGAGATAATTTTTTGATTATGTTAAAATTTTCGGAAATAATTACCCCAAAAATCGAAAAATAGGCGACTACGAACCGTAAGTTTAAAAAAATATAAAAAAACATCTCAAAAGTAGATTTCTTTCTATGAAAATTATTTTGAACGTGATCCAGATATTAGTTTTTGAGATGTATAACTTTTTTGTAAATCGCAAAATTATAACTTTGTTATTCATTTATTTGTATTAAAAACAAATTTATTTTTTGTTACCGAAACATGTTTGTATTTTGGCTAGTTGTACATAATAGACACGTTTATTTTTCATAGATAATGGTACGGAATTCTTCGTGCGCGAGTGCAACTCGTACTTGGCCAGTTATTTTTACTGTAGCACACTAATTACTTACTAATCACTGGAGGGTAACTCATCAATCTCATCACGCTGTGCTGATACTTTTATATCTGTGTTATTTTCTCTCATTTCACCCGACTACAATATACAAAGTGAAATGAACGTTGGTGAATAAGTTTTGAACCAACATCACTCTCACCGTGAAAGTAAGAATATTAAATTTTTCATTTGGTGAATACTACTCATTGTTCTATACAATTTAGAACAATGTTTAAAACTTAGTAGTAGTTATTTGCATCCAACTAGTGTTAACTGTTCGGAATACGGGAAATGTCACCATTATTTGTTTTCTTATACTTTTTAACACAATTACTTTTGCAAAGCTACCCTACAGTACTAGTAGATATATGCAGAAGCGTAATATACGAAAGGAGCTCGTCAATTTAATTGATAAATGACATAAGCATAGGATATATGGTGGTATTTTATGATGGTAAAGGGTGCTAGATAGTTTAGATAATACAGTTGAGTACCTATGTCTCTTTTACAATATTTCACAATATCATTCCACAGAACCATTGTCACGTAGTCCAAATAATAATAATTTAATATTCAAAACAATAGCGATTTCGCGATCATCCTAATTATAATACTCATAACACGATAATTATTGCGTGTAGTTGGTAGTAAATACATTATCCACATTATTATTAGAAAACAAAATAGTTATTCATTGTATTGTATTTCAAAATATTGCCGTGGATTAAACAATATCAATCTTTGAACTGTTAAAAATCAAAGTTGTACCTATTGTACCAGAATTTGTTTGACAGATCTACGTCAATTTGGTTTGTTTTGTAAATAAGTGGCCAAATTTTGTAGAAAGAGTTAGTACCATAACACAGTTTAAGAAAAACTTCTAGATTACTCATATCTATAATTTTGCACATACCTGCTTAGACTTTCACTGTCAAACATCGCCTATAATTGTCATACTCTTGCCCACTTCTCGCCTCTACATTATAGTTAGATTGAAATTTTCAGCAAGATAAACGTCAAAATGCAAATATCAAAGTACAATTTATAAATTAGTATTAATTAATGGGTAAAAAGTTACATATATATATATATATATATACATAACTCCAACGTGCTCACAAGGATGACAGTTGGCAATACCATCAAGTGGCGTAAGCTTCTTTCCCATAAAATACCATAAAAATAAGCATTCATCTTCAAGCGATGCCGGGATGGGTCGCTAGTAAAATATAAATATATATTGAAGATGTTATTTGCTTTATTCTTATCTCCGATTTACGAGTAAAGCCGTTAAGGGATTTCCAGTCCTTGCTTACCCGTTTCGCTAACAGCCCTATTTATTTATTTCGGATGGTGGTGGACTTTTATCTTATTTTATTAAAGTATTCCTTTCTCCTTTATATGTAACAACGCTTGTTTTTTAATGTTACATGATAGTAAGAAAATATATAAAATAAAGATACGTAAGGTCCACCCAATATTGGTTTTACAATATACGTCTCTCGTTTTTTATAGGAGCCGTAAACCATGTGACAGGTTGTTTTCTCATTTATTAGTCAACCATACTTTGATTAGTTTAAACATACATGCTATATTTTATTATAGACTAGCTTCTGCCAGCGACTTCGTTCGCCGATCATGTCACTTATACCAGCGACAACGGGTCATCATAATCAAAGATCTGAAACGTCTGATGTCAAATTCTTATAGCTTAGGGAAACAACGGGATGCGCAAGACGATTCGAGACGTTTCAGATCTTTAATTTTGAAATTAAGGATGACTGAAAGTCTTATAAACGTAAAAGTAGGCAAATATAATCAGAAAGCTATACGTATTATTGTGAGTCAACCATAAAAGATAGATTTATGGTGTCGTAGGATATTTTCTATATAATTTCAAGGAGAAAAATGTCATACATGATTTCTGTGTAGCTTTAACCATTAAGGTTGTACCTGCGATGGAAGCTTAAAAAATGGAATAACTTCTCCCATTTTCCCAACGTTTCCCTTCGCTCCTATTGATTGTAGCGTGATGAAAAGTATACTATAACCTGCTCAGGAGTATGAATAATAACCAAGTTTCGTTAAAATCCGTCTAGTAGTTTTTGTTTCTATAACGGTTATACAGATAGACAGGCAGACCAATATTCTACTGATTGCATTTTTGGCATCAGTATCGATCCCTTATCGCCCCCTGATAGTTATTTTGGAAATATATTTAATGTACAGAATTGACCTCTGTATAGATTTATTGTAAGTATAGATAGATTGCAAAAAAGTTTTATGGAACATAAGATCTTTTCTTTAAAAACAATAGTCTCGTAGTACCTATGTATACTACCTATTACTTTATATGCCTAATTACTATGAAAAATCGAAACTAGGTCAAGCCAATTATCGCTGTTTACACTTTCATAAAACAGTTAACTAAAGTAGTATTATTTTATTGGAATAATTTACAAACTACTTATGTAAGACGTTTGTATTTAACATATCTAATTTCTTTTGAAATATAAAGGAAAAAAACAGTCTTAGTGGAAGTTCTAAGATACTAAAGAAATATTTACAAGATTTTCTCTAAACAGGTTTACTTCAATTAATTTAATTCTTGGAAAACTTGATACAGTCACAAAAACCTTATTTATTTTGTTAATACTAGTTGTTTCGCACAGATCCACTTACATTTCAAAACTACTTCGTCTAACCAATTAACTACTATACATACACTGGCCTAAGTAAACTAGCCAAATAACTTGCCACTGCTGTTGCAGTTAAGGTAACATCAAATTCTCATACATAGAACAAATAAAACAGTCGTACATGTGTAACTTATTAAGCAATCTAATTATACTTATTTTAAATACTTCCAAAACCAGATTTTTTCTTGCCGTAAGAGACTTCTGGATTCTTTCGTACTCGCTTATTGATAGGCTTTGCATAGCAACGTACAGTACTGACAGTTAACACGTTGCGTGATAAGAAAATCAATCTCTCCGACCGAAACACGCGGGACCTTGCTGACTTTTATTTTTACATGCCAATTTCGGGTTCTTCTTTTTAATAGCGACATTCGCGTGCTGAATGAGCATGGGTCATTCCGCTGTAATTGTAGTGTGCCCTTTGGTTATCACGCGATCGCGTGCCGGCAGCGGCAACTTGCCGTGGGCGGCAGAAACCGACGCCTTGCCGTCATGACCACGCCAAGTTTCCATTGCGCGTGCTGCACAACTTTTACAGACAATAAAAATCTATTTTTCTTTGGTCAGATTCGTTCGCGTTCTTCTTTGTGTTTTAGTTTTCAGTTTAAAGGTTTCCCGTTTATTTTCCGCATTGGTTCGAACAATGGAAGCACTCGCAAAGTGAAGATGGTAGGAAATTAATTAAAATGACTAGATCTACAAAACCTGGCTTTTGTACGAGTTACAAAGTTACTCCTCCACATGATTTTATTTGTTGGAGCTACGTGTGTTGGTATTACAGTAAATGTAACCCACTTTAGACACTCTCGGAGAATGACCTCGAACCCGTACAAGCGCCCACCTGAACCCATTCTACCTATTGCGAATTCGATTGGCCTAATCCAGGTCGCACCACATGAAATAGTTCTGCGAACAATCTTATTTAATGTTAACAAACAATCTAAACCCAATCAATGATAAGTTAAAAGTAAAACGAGTAAATGGATTTGAAATGCCTGTTACAACAAAGTTTTCCAGTTCCAGCAATCCAAAAATGATTTGACTTCTTTCGAATGGTCGTTGACTTTGTGAAACGTTTCTAGCCTGTTCCGCAACCAAGGGAGGGTTTTTGCAGAAGCACAAAAACTCCAACTTACCAAATCCTTATTGCAAACTTTTTAATTTAAGAAAAACAGAAATATTTTCGCCTTCCACTTTCGCTTGCGATCTGTAGGGGCTCTTGTTAAAACTTTGTTTAAAAGAAATCGTTAATAAGTAGCGTTCACCTACAATATTTAAATCGTTTAAGATTTTTTTAGTAAAACAGTTTTTTAAAGTTAGACCGTTCGCGGCTGGAGTTTCAAACAAAATTGTTGAAAATTTGCATGTAACATGCAAGCAAAATGAAAGTAACACATTTACCAGTCGGTATTTGTACTTATTTTACGATATTACGGTATTTGCACGCAACCGCCACGTCAGCAATAGGAACCTTTTTTGTAAATGTAGGTTAAACGAAGTGCAATGATACTTGTTAAGTTTAGGTACACGCGAAATGTTGGCAAATGTAGCCAAGTTTGAAACACATTTTTACACAAAAGGGGAATCGTTGGATATCACAGCGTAACATATGTATGTTCATATCTAAAGACCCCTTGCCATGCTAGCATATATACCATTGTTGCAATCAAAATGGCATTAGGACGGTATTATTTACATAAATGTACGCTATTCTTTAAATAAAGAACGCACCCTTTACTATGTCCAAGTATTAAAACAAAACTCGGTCCTTTGAAAATATTGAAAGTAGGTACGAATTTTGTGAAAAAAACATTTGAATTTTGAAATTGAATTTTACATTAAAATGTTGCATTAAAAGATTTCTTGCATGAGCTGTACAAAGATAGAGTAGCAACAACAACGGCACATTAATTTATTAAGAGGTACCTACTGTTTGAGCGCAACCGAAAGTATATTCTTGAGCAGTCGAGCATATTTTGTGTATGTTGAGGATAACAATTTTATGAATGACACTACCTATCTATTTATACTACGTGTTTAAATTATATAAAATGCCTTGTTCAAAATAACTGGATGACCTTTCAAAGAAACTATTCGTACGGCAACTGAAAATAAGTATCGACAACTACTTAAGTAAAAGTTATGTTTATTAGTGGATTTGTAATAGGGGCAGGAACGACTTTCTATCTATATATAATATATCTATCTATAATAACATTGCGACTAGAGTCTCGCAGAGAACTAAATACAACACTTAAAATGAAGACGTGCAAAACATTAATCAATCATTATGAACCGTATCTCCCGATATATATAGTCCAAATTATTTTACAGCAGCGCTTTGAGCGAGGGCGCGTTTCTTGCCCGCGGCACCGCAAAAACCGCACAGGAGCGACCACACGACTTTCCTAGAGCGGTAAGATTCAAAAAACTAGACTGAGATTAAACATTTTTAACCCCCGACGAAAAAAGAGGGGTGTTATAAGTTTGACGTGTCTGTCTGTCTGTCTGTCTGTCTGTCTGTCTGTCNGTAGAGTGGATGTGGATTTAGAAAGTGCTGATGGTAGTTAATATTTGGACCTTAAATTACCTAATATGCTTGCTTATTCATCCTGCCGGTACAGATTAGGTCGTCCTTTTCTTCAAATGCCTGTACCGAGTCGGTGACAAAGTTTTTTCCATTGTGCTCTGTCTCCACCTTGTCTCTGCAGTCGGTGTAGTGAGTCCGGTCACGTCTTTTATTTGGCCTGACCAACGGATAGGTAAATGGCCCTGTTTTCTTTTGCCATCAATCTTATCCACAACAACCAACTTATCTAAGTTGTCGGGCTCTCTGCGGACAATGTGACCAAAGTGACCTAGTACTCGTTGGTAAAAGAAAATATACAATTTGATTTTCGTCTTCAGTCGACCAGAGTATGGATTGGTTCTTTTTGTATATGTACGAGTATGTGAAACATTCCCTTTACCTAACATAATGCTAACATTATATGAAATATCTTGGTTCACATAAACGGGAAATGTTAAGTCAGTGGAGATTTAACTAATACTTTATTAATAAAGTTATATGAAATTCGCGAGAAAATTGCGACGCGCCCTCCTGCCGATCTTTTGGTAATTAGTTCTGATATGTTCGCAAACTGTCTGAATTAATTAATCCTTACGTCGTGTTAGCTAATACATGGGAAGTAAAACATTTTTAGTCAAGACGTCGTGAATGTTGAATAAATTAGTTCTGCTTTATGTTGCTGTTATACTGCAATGTGTTTATTTTTATACGTGGAGCGGTAATTTTTGATATTGCAAAATAATGTTCGGCCTGCAGTAATTTCAGTACTTCCATTTTATTTGTTGATAAACTGAAGACAATATGTATTTTCAGCAAGGTAAAAATAGTAAAATACGGTGTAAAAACTGCTTATGGGTGAAAAGTGAAGTTTAATAATGAACTGCAGAACCATTGGTATATTTTTTTTTGCATTTTCTATACTTTAATCGCCTTAAGTGAACCGAGATATACAAGAGCACTTTAAATAATCTTTTATATGGACCGTGAAAGTCCACTGGGACTACGAAAAACTGGAATAGATGTTGTCGTTGCCTAGTAAACGCTACGTATCCATGGAGTAGAACGATATACCATTCATTTAACGGTTATCGCTGTAGTATAGTTTTCTCTACGTTTACTATCGTTTATGGTGTCGGTGGTTACCAAAACGGTCGAATGTCTCCTATGGTCAGACACACTGTAACCACGAACGCTGTTAATGGTTCAAAAGCGCCAAAAATGTTAACTACAAACATTAAATGATACGTAAGTTTCGTTTTATTACAGATTTTTCCGAGTCATGAGGCTCGATAGCTTTATTTGTTACAAATTGCCGCGTTGACGGAAAAGCTATTTAATTTAATTGTTTACTTGTTTTTTTATTCTATGGAAAATATTAGAATATTGTTCTTTAGTGTGAAGGAAAAATAAGAGATCCGCGGTTTTACGAGCATTGTATATATGTAAATAAATATGTGCGTTATTCATCGGTTACGGTTTTCGAATACACGTTTACATTTGGTAGTTACATACGCGTTCATGTTCTAGGTATGGCAATGCAAATAAATGTGGTATACACGACAGTCAAAGGTCACTTCAATATTTCAAACTGGTCGATCAGTTATCCAGAAAATAATGATCTGCAACGGAAATATTAATATTATATAAAAATATATTATGTAAAAATCTTTCCGCTTGTACCGCATTCTATTCTCTGTTGACCGAAGACCTTGGCTTATAAGTATCAATTTCAATCTCATCTGAGGGGTGTAACTGAGGAAGCTTAAAAATGTCTAGCTGTATTACTGTCGTATTTTCCTTCAATTTAAACTTCGGCGTAAGAAACAGAATATTATTTATTATACAGATCTTTAGTGGAAAATGCTGATAACAATAGAACGTAATAAATTTGCATTGGAACACGTTTTTCTTGTAGGATAGATAATAGTCTTTGAAGTATTTTACACCTTATGTCCCTGAAGGGGCAGACTTGAAACAGTAATTCGACCTTCAGAGATTTGGTGAGCAAATCTGTAAAATATAATTTAGTAAATACCACAATAACAAAAGAAACTAACCAATTTCTGTAACTGTCCCAAAATAGACACACTTAGTTACCTAAACTTACTGAAGTTTTGTGTTATATCGTAATATCCCTATGACATGCATGATCAACTATAATGCGTGCCTGTCATTGATTACTAACTACACATGGGTATATGAAAGTTGTTTCACAAATTTCACTTTTCACTAAATAGTAATAAAGTTTCCTGAAAGCACGCACCAATTTGCATCGCGTGACCTTTCGATTCTACCTTTACAACTATATTTACATACCATTTTATCTATGTCAGTGTATCCCAATTGATATATAACTCAAGTTGCATGGTAGGCATGTGTTATACTTTATATGGATATGAAAGGGTGTGTTAAAGGGATAGGGAAAAGGCAGGCAATTTGTGATAACAATGTGTTGTAATTAATTCAAAGAACAGTGCCATATGTAAGTGGATGGCATTTTGTCGTTTTACGCTAGATACTAATGGTTTTATACAATTATTTCTGTTAATTGGTAAATTTAATTAGTAATAAACTACCATTATTTTCGAGAACTACAAGAGACCTTAGTTTTACAAATTGTCTCCTTTTAAGCGTGACCACGATAGAGTCTTACTTAAGATAAAATATCTTAGATATAAGCCATTCGCAAGTAAGTAAGCAATTGTTTAGAGTAAACCACATAGCACATGAATACGTAAGTTGAATACTGTATAAAATTATACCTCAGCTGCTTACCAGTAAAGCAGTAAAGCTCCTTACCACGGAACTCGGGGAATTAACAGTACGCTGAAGTTTCATACTATGAATGTGTAGATGATATTTGAGATTAATTACAAACATTGCCTCGAGACTGTAACATTGTCACCGGATTACTGCTGACAAGGGTCACTCCATTTGTTCCGACTTCATGCTACAATTACACGAACTGCCCACGCAAGGATCACTAAGAGCATTGACAGTCCATGACATTAAAACAAGGATATGGGATTACTCGTGCCTTACCTCTTACATTATTATGATCTTAGATTAACTACCCAGTTGATCAAAAAAATTTAATCTGTGAGCAAATTCATACATTGACACATCCCACCTAAGAATATAAGTCACTAAAATCACGTAAGACGCTTTAATTTGCAACAGCTTGTTGCTTTATTTACCGACAATTTGTTCTTACTAAAGAATAAATCAAATAAAAGAATTTAACATAAGTTAGACAGTTTATTATTACAGCGCTTTACGTTTCGAATTACAAAATGAAAAGAGCAATTTATCCTAAGGATGTGATCAGAATAATGATTACTGAATTTCTTTTTTTTGTACCGCGAATGCAACATTGAGTTTGTAACGGCGAAATTGTGTACAGAATTGACTGGAGAACGAGTAAATTGTGTAAAAGAACTCGTGCTAAAAGTCAATAGTCTGACAAATGGAAGTTTCCCCCATGCAGCTGGCATGTTACAAAAGAAACATCCAAATGTCTCATAATACTCCGTGCGTTGCATTATAATGACTACAAAAGGCTCTTATACGTGTTTATTATTATTCCTGAGTTGAGTATGAAATGTTCCTGTGTTGTTTTGGGAAGCGTAAGCAATGCTTTGTGTTTTCAAACGACTTAACGATCTGAGTAAGTAGTAATAACAATTAACGCGGGACTTAGGGTAGGTAATAGGTAAGTATGTACTTAAGGTAGATCATGTTGAAAGAGCAAAGCGCAGTGGTTAGAGAAGTATTTTGGTACAAAATTAAATTAAAAATTTAAAAAACCCCCGACACAAAAACTTAATTTCCCTTTAAAAAGTAAGAAATAATAAAAAATACGTCGCGTTGGGGGACCGCTCCTAAAAAGGTAGGCATGTGATACTTATGAAAAAAATCGTAGATAAGTAAGAAATAATTAGGAGCGGTCCCCCAACGCGACGTATTTTTTATTATTTCTTACTTTTTAAAGGGAAATTAAGTTTTTGTGTCGGGGGTTTTTTAAATTTTTAATTTAATTTTGTACCAAAATACTTCTCTAACCACTGCGCTTTGCTCTTTCAACATGATCTACCTTAAGTACATACTTACCTATTACCTACCCTAAGTCCCGCGTTAATTGTTATTACTACTTACTCAGATCGTTAAGTCGTTTGAAAACACAAAGCATTGCTTACGCTTCCCAAAACAACACAGGAACATTTCATACTCAACTCAGGAATAATAATAAACACGTATAAGAGCCTTTTGTAGTCATTATAATGCAACGCACGGAGTATTATGAGACATTTGGATGTTTCTTTTGTAACATGCCAGCTGCATGGGGGAAACTTCCATTTGTCAGACTATTGACTTTTAGCACGAGTTCTTTTACACAATTTACTCGTTCTCCAGTCAATTCTGTACACAATTTCGCCGTTACAAACTCAATGTTGCATTCGCGGTACAAAAAAAAGAAATTCAGTAATCATTATTCTGATCACATCCTTAGGATAAATTGCTCTTTTCATTTTGTAATTCGAAACGTAAAGCGCTGTAATAATAAACTGTCTAACTTATGTTAAATTCTTTTATTTGATTTATTCTTTAGTAAGAACAAATTGTCGGTAAATAAAGCAACAAGCTGTTGCAAATTAAAGCGTCTTACGTGATTTTAGTGACTTATATTCTTAGGTGGGATGTGTCAATGTATGAATTTGCTCACAGATTAAATTTTTTTGATCAACTGGGTAGTTAATCTAAGATCATAATAATGTAAGAGGTAAGGCACGAGTAATCCCATATCCTTGTTTTAATGTCATGGACTGTCAATGCTCTTAGTGATCCTTGCGTGGGCAGTTCGTGTAATTGTAGCATGAAGTCGGAACAAATGGAGTGACCCTTGTCAGCAGTAATCCGGTGACAATGTTACAGTCTCGAGGCAATGTTTGTAATTAATCTCAAATATCATCTACACATTCATAGTATGAAACTTCAGCGTACTGTTAATTCCCCGAGTTCCGTGGTAAGGAGCTTTACTGCTTTACTGGTAAGCAGCTGAGGTATAATTTTATACAGTATTCAACTTACGTATTCATGTGCTATGTGGTTTACTCTAAACAATTGCTTACTTACTTGCGAATGGCTTATATCTAAGATATTTTATCTTAAGTAAGACTCTATCGTGGTCACGCTTAAAAGGAGACAATTTGTAAAACTAAGGTCTCTTGTAGTTCTCGAAAATAATGGTAGTTTATTACTAATTAAATTTACCAATTAACAGAAATAATTGTATAAAACCATTAGTATCTAGCGTAAAACGACAAAATGCCATCCACTTACATATGGCACTGTTCTTTGAATTAATTACAACACATTGTTATCACAAATTGCCTGCCTTTTCCCTATCCCTTTAACACACCCTTTCATATCCATATAAAGTATAACACATGCCTACCATGCAACTTGAGTTATATATCAATTGGGATACACTGACATAGATAAAATGGTATGTAAATATAGTTGTAAAGGTAGAATCGAAAGGTCACGCGATGCAAATTGGTGCGTGCTTTCAGGAAACTTTATTACTATTTAGTGAAAAGTGAAATTTGTGAAACAACTTTCATATACCCATGTGTAGTTAGTAATCAATGACAGGCACGCATTATAGTTGATCATGCATGTCATAGGGATATTACGATATAACACAAAACTTCAGTAAGTTTAGGTAACTAAGTGTGTCTATTTTGGGACAGTTACAGAAATTGGTTAGTTTCTTTTGTTATTGTGGTATTTACTAAATTATATTTTACAGATTTGCTCACCAAATCTCTGAAGGTCGAATTACTGTTTCAAGTCTGCCCCTTCAGGGACATAAGGTGTAAAATACTTCAAAGACTATTATCTATCCTACAAGAAAAACGTGTTCCAATGCAAATTTATTACGTTCTATTGTTATCAGCATTTTCCACTAAAGATCTGTATAATAAATAATATTCTGTTTCTTACGCCGAAGTTTAAATTGAAGGAAAATACGACAGTAATACAGCTAGACATTTTTAAGCTTCCTCAGTTACACCCCTCAGATGAGATTGAAATTGATACTTATAAGCCAAGGTCTTCGGTCAACAGAGAATAGAATGCGGTACAAGCGGAAAGATTTTTACATAATATATTTTTATATAATATTAATATTTCCGTTGCAGATCATTATTTTCTGGATAACTGATCGACCAGTTTGAAATATTGAAGTGACCTTTGACTGTCGTGTATACCACATTTATTTGCATTGCCATACCTAGAACATGAACGCGTATGTAACTACCAAATGTAAACGTGTATTCGAAAACCGTAACCGATGAATAACGCACATATTTATTTACATATATACAATGCTCGTAAAACCGCGGATCTCTTATTTTTCCTTCACACTAAAGAACAATATTCTAATATTTTCCATAGAATAAAAAAACAAGTAAACAATTAAATTAAATAGCTTTTCCGTCAACGCGGCAATTTGTAACAAATAAAGCTATCGAGCCTCATGACTCGGAAAAATCTGTAATAAAACGAAACTTACGTATCATTTAATGTTTGTAGTTAACATTTTTGGCGCTTTTGAACCATTAACAGCGTTCGTGGTTACAGTGTGTCTGACCATAGGAGACATTCGACCGTTTTGGTAACCACCGACACCATAAACGATAGTAAACGTAGAGAAAACTATACTACAGCGATAACCGTTAAATGAATGGTATATCGTTCTACTCCATGGATACGTAGCGTTTACTAGGCAACGACAACATCTATTCCAGTTTTTCGTAGTCCCAGTGGACTTTCACGGTCCATATAAAAGATTATTTAAAGTGCTCTTGTATATCTCGGTTCACTTAAGGCGATTAAAGTATAGAAAATGCAAAAAAAAATATACCAATGGTTCTGCAGTTCATTATTAAACTTCACTTTTCACCCATAAGCAGTTTTTACACCGTATTTTACTATTTTTACCTTGCTGAAAATACATATTGTCTTCAGTTTATCAACAAATAAAATGGAAGTACTGAAATTACTGCAGGCCGAACATTATTTTGCAATATCAAAAATTACCGCTCCACGTATAAAAATAAACACATTGCAGTATAACAGCAACATAAAGCAGAACTAATTTATTCAACATTCACGACGTCTTGACTAAAAATGTTTTACTTCCCATGTATTAGCTAACACGACGTAAGGATTAATTAATTCAGACAGTTTGCGAACATATCAGAACTAATTACCAAAAGATCGGCAGGAGGGCGCGTCGCAATTTTCTCGCGAATTTCATATAACTTTATTAATAAAGTATTAGTTAAATCTCCACTGACTTAACATTTCCCGTTTATGTGAACCAAGATATTTCATATAATGTTAGCATTATGTTAGGTAAAGGGAATGTTTCACATACTCGTACATATACAAAAAGAACCAATCCATACTCTGGTCGACTGAAGACGAAAATCAAATTGTATATTTTCTTTTACCAACGAGTACTAGGTCACTTTGGTCACATTGTCCGCAGAGAGCCCGACAACTTAGATAAGTTGGTTGTTGTGGATAAGATTGATGGCAAAAGAAAACAGGGCCATTTACCTATCCGTTGGTCAGGCCAAATAAAAGACGTGACCGGACTCACTACACCGACTGCAGAGACAAGGTGGAGACAGAGCACAATGGAAAAAACTTTGTCACCGACTCGGTACAGGCATTTGAAGAAAAGGACGACCTAATCTGTACCGGCAGGATGAATAAGCAAGCATATTAGGTAATTTAAGGTCCAAATATTAACTACCATCAGCACTTTCTAAATCCACATCCACTCTACTTTAAACCGTAATATAAAAACAGGGTACCTGTTTATTATTCAAAGTTACCGGTACGTATTGACAAAATTTTATAGCACAAGCTAAGGTAAAATGATTACCCATTTAGCAGGCAATAACCCACTCGATGTTAATATCGATAAAATGATTTAAAAAAAAAAACTGGGTAACGAGGTCATTGTGTTAGCGCTCGCCGTAAAAAGTTCTTTACAAAAAAACAAAACCGACTTCACAAAAAAACACTGAAAGGGATAAAAAAATAAAACTTTTCACATGGCTCTAGAAGTCGGTGTCTGCAGGTCTGTTGAATGTGTTTATTTTGCCACCGACTTCTAGAGCCATGTGAAAAGTTTTATTTTTTTATCCCTTTCAGTGTTTTTTTGTGAAGTCGGTTTTGTTTTTTT
>NWSH02000008.1:8539713-8553020 GCA_002382865.2 Heliothis virescens
GCAGTCGCTCCATGTAAAACACTGGTTCTCAGCTGCATCCGGTTAGACTGGAAGCCGACCCCAACGTAGTTGGGAAAAGGCTAGGCAGATGATATCTTGACATATTCTACTCAAAACGTTGGTCTCAATAACAGGTGAGATCATTTCGTCAATAGAAGTAAGGCTGTTCAAGTAATATACTGAAACATTACAAATTTCTAAGAACAAAAGAGTAGTTTCAACCTAATAAGCCAAAAAAGGCAAAAGCCAAGAGAATATTTTTTTCGTAGTTGTGTGTACAGATACCTACACATTACACATTAGTCGTATATAACGGTAAAAACGGCCATAACTCACAGAAGAGATCTAAAAGCAAAGAAAGGGCCCGATTGTGATCGGTCATCTATTCTTATATAGGAAGGCTACCTATTCAGACTGAGTGGCCGAAGCTTACCATGTGATCGAACGATCTACCCAAGTACAATTGCGGTACACGCCTTAGATAACTGCGTTTTGAATGGCCAATAGTTTCGTTTACGATAAATGTTTGAACAGAAAATACACTTTAACGTACAATTTTTTTGTTAACATTTGTCACAGTGGGAGAAATACCCACTTCTATCGTCGATCAATCAATATAATCGATGGACACGTCAATTAAACCGTCTGCATAGGCCATTAGGGCTTAATATTATGATAACGGTGATCTAACGCTACACAATGACGTGCTGTGGCCATCATTGTTCCAGGGAATGTACTGGATGAAACAAAACTATGTGTACGATAACAAGCTTGTTCAATATAAACCATCTAAGATAATGGCTAGTCTACTTGTGTCACTAAAGAATAATAATCTGGAATTAGTACTGTAATGAGATCAGGAGACCTCCCGGTACAAATACAACCGATTGATAAGATCGATTGGAGTCCTGACGGAATCATTTTCGTAATTTTCAGCCTTCTTATTTTCCTACTGCATAAAAGAAGAGGCCCGCAGGCCTCTTTTCATACAGAGAAGGAATAAGGCTCACCAAGCTTGCTCTAAGCCGATTGGCGGTTTAAGATTTAGACTCCAGGTTTTATCAAAACTTTCTCCAAATTGGTATCCCAAATACTCTGAGAATAAACTTTACATTGGTACTTGTCTGACCTAATATCGCTCACTCAAACTAGAATGTAGGCCATATCAACTTAAGAAAAAAAAAAGAGAATTGTCAAATGGAATTTCTAACATACCGTATCTGAGGGCTTTTTATATTTTTAATTAAAATAACTTCCTGATTATGGATGGTCAGTTTAGTTATAAGAAAAAAATCAGTAAACGCGAAGCATAGGGTATAGGTAGCACCTTATCCTGAAAGCTAAAGTACTGCATTTTTGCGATACGTAAAATATGGTCAGTGTAATGTCGAGAATCAAGTCCTTAAATAAAAACTAGCAAACCAGCGTGAGTTTATTACAGTTAATTAGTCTTTTATTTTTCAAAACAATCTAGGAGTATGTTCAAGGAAGTTATTTATCATTATGTGATATACTCTCAAGAATTTCAATATGAAGGCGATTAAAAATCAATGTTTTTCTTTTAGAGAACGCTATCTATCATCTGAATTTTTATGTATTCAATAATCAATTTGAGGACGTGTATGAGCTGTGCATGATTACATTCTGCATACTTTAGGTACAGCACATCAAGTTACCACAATCTGTCCAATTTCTGTAATCGATTTTCAACCTTATCACAATGGAGGTAGGTTATTGTTTGACTGGTAAAATTTGACAGATTCGTCTACGTAGACCTGCTGTCGTCTGTACCTAGTACCTACACTTATACTAACATAAGTAAACTTAAATCGTTTAAAGGTTCTCTTGGTCTATTTCAAAAGAGAACTTCTTGAAAACTGAAAAAATAATTGAATAAAATTCCTGGTAATTGTACGATATGCTCGTAAAATTAATTGAACATCTACTAAAGTGACTTGGCAGTCCACTAAGGTGATATTTTAAACGATTTCATTTTTCTTTTACGGGAAAATATTTTATTTCTCCAAAATAAATACTCCTTTCATTCGTGCTGAAACCGGTGACTTCATAATTACGCAGTCATTCAGTCAGTGCTTACAACACCCACGCAGAAGTCAAGCGTGGGTAGCAAAAGTGATGGAAGTTAATACCTACAAGAAAACCTTCTTACAGTATTTTTTGTACGCTAATGATGCCAAAATCTTTAATGAGACAAAAAACCTTTTTCTCTGGCAACAATTTTCGGAAGAGAAATAATCACATTGAAACCAAATTAATTCACGCTGTCTACTGAAAGTATGTGCACACGTTAGCAGTTCACAACGAAATTGTGCTGTGTAAATGTGTGTACCTACTGCAAGTCAACATACGGCGAGTTTGCTGTGTTATTCCAAATACATTAAGACTAAGTATAGCTTAAAATTTAGTTTTTTTTTTTTTATAGTGAGTACTTATTTATGCAGCCATTTGACACATTTAACATGTTCTGTAAGCCACATAACGCATTGCAATTAATCTGCTTGTAGAATTTATCCTGTGTATGTATATGTGTATGTATATCACCTTTACCTATTCGAATAATTGAAATTGAATCACAATCGGATAGACAACCAATTTTAACGTAGAGTATATACGTACAAGATCCGAAAAGCTGTACCTCATTGTGATTTTATAAGAGGCATCTGTTCTCTTTCCCAAGCATCTGATATAAATGAAACCCTTTTGCGACTGCGTCTAAACGCAAAGGAAAAGGATACAAAATATGTTTTGCTTTTTGCATGAATCCCATCTGAGAGTTTTTGTCTGCAATTCATTGTGACACATATAAAACGCCGTGTTTCATATTTCATACTTCTAAACGACAACCCTACAACTATAGCCCTTTTTTCAAATCTAGGCAGAATGAACAAAAATCCTAACTACGTGGTTAGCGTTTTTGTAAAAACAAACAGCAATCCAATTTTAAAATGGCCGTCCTCTAAACGTCTAAACAAACAAAACTCGATATAGGTAGTGTTCCCATGTTTGTTAATTATTAAGCTCTGCCGACCACCATTCCAATTGTTTTTTCAACAAAAGTTGCATCGGGAACTACGAGTACATAAATGTATGTGCTTAGTTGTCACGCGTGTCGGCCCGGAGTCCGCGGCGCCGATAATCCCCTTAGTGGGTAACGAACTGGCCAAGTGCCGGACAGATAACTAGCTATTCCACTTTAGGGTATCTTTGAACTGCTTACATTTAAGTCCTCCATTGTATCAAAAACATGCTTTTCTATATCTACACGTTTGATATAAATTTTTGCTTCTCTTGTTAAACCAACACAGTTTATCTTTATACTTAAAATTTTGTTCACGACTAAACTTCTTTTAAACAACATACATTTTAGAAAAAACATAAAGATTTAAACTAGTTTTAAACTTAAATTACATATGAAAAGCTTAAAAATAAAATTTCAAACGCTGTTGCACTTTAAGAGGATCATTTTATATCACGCAGAGCAACGACGAAAATATGAAAGAAAAATTTTATGAGTCCATAAAAACTGTCAGACAATTTTTAATGGCCGTAATATTTTTTAACATTTTAAAAGACGAGTTACAGACAACTTTGATATAAGCTGTTTTATAATTCAACTTGATACAACTGTAAACAAGCATCGCTACGTTTAATGACATGATAATTATCACGCTATCGTAATATTCATTCAAAAAGTTAACTCTACTGACAACCTTTATGAAAATAAACAAATGTACAGACGATATACAATGGGCTACATATAACTTTTAAAGACAAATCAACGTCCTCTGATAATAATTCTGGAACAACCCATCGTATTTAATGACAGTGGCCATATCGACTTATTTATTTCCATACGCTACGAAACTTAAATCGTAAACAAAAGCGTAAATCCGATTAAACGTACAACGGCGTTTTAAAAGGCTATTTTGGTTCGTGATCCCGAGAGACTTCGGTGTTGAAGCGAAAACTATCCAAAACGTAGGTAGCCATATCGGTTTTCCTGTGTGGATTGAACGAACGTGCAAGATCAACGATTGTACTTTTGGTAGGAAACTTACTGGAACATCGAAATGTAAGCCAATTGCTTCAGTAAGAACTACGAAATGCAGGATTTCTACAACGCATTTTCATTGTATAATTTTCGGTAAAGTTGCTGATTTAACAGTTATTAATTGTGGTAAATAGCTCGCAAAGGTGCCCAACTTTAAGCAATTTGATAGTCAGAAAGAGTCAAAGATGAATAAAAAAGTACATTTCATATTTATTAAATGCACAGTTCAAAAAAAGGGGCGGCAATCAAATCAATCTTTTACCTCTCCAAAGTAATGAAGGAAATCGTTTCCCAACTTCGAAATTCAGGAATTANAGCCACATAACGCATTGCAATTAATCTGCTTGTAGAATTTATCCTGTGTATGTATATGTGTATGTATATCACCTTTACCTATTCGAATAATTGAAATTGAATCACAATCGGATAGACAACCAATTTTAACGTAGAGTATATACGTACAAGATCCGAAAAGCTGTACCTCATTGTGATTTTATAAGAGGCATCTGTTCTCTTTCCCAAGCATCTGATATAAATGAAACCCTTTTGCGACTGCGTCTAAACGCAAAGGAAAAGGATACAAAATATGTTTTGCTTTTTGCATGAATCCCATCTGAGAGTTTTTGTCTGCAATTCATTGTGACACATATAAAACGCCGTGTTTCATATTTCATACTTCTAAACGACAACCCTACAACTATAGCCCTTTTTTCAAATCTAGGCAGAATGAACAAAAATCCTAACTACGTGGTTAGCGTTTTTGTAAAAACAAACAGCAATCCAATTTTAAAATGGCCGTCCTCTAAACGTCTAAACAAACAAAACTCGATATAGGTAGTGTTCCCATGTTTGTTAATTATTAAGCTCTGCCGACCACCATTCCAATTGTTTTTTCAACAAAAGTTGCATCGGGAACTACGAGTACATAAATGTATGTGCTTAGTTGTCACGCGTGTCGGCCCGGAGTCCGCGGCGCCGATAATCCCCTTAGTGGGTAACGAACTGGCCAAGTGCCGGACAGATAACTAGCTATTCCACTTTAGGGTATCTTTGAACTGCTTACATTTAAGTCCTCCATTGTATCAAAAACATGCTTTTCTATATCTACACGTTTGATATAAATTTTTGCTTCTCTTGTTAAACCAACACAGTTTATCTTTATACTTAAAATTTTGTTCACGACTAAACTTCTTTTAAACAACATACATTTTAGAAAAAACATAAAGATTTAAACTAGTTTTAAACTTAAATTACATATGAAAAGCTTAAAAATAAAATTTCAAACGCTGTTGCACTTTAAGAGGATCATTTTATATCACGCAGAGCAACGACGAAAATATGAAAGAAAAATTTTATGAGTCCATAAAAACTGTCAGACAATTTTTAATGGCCGTAATATTTTTTAACATTTTAAAAGACGAGTTACAGACAACTTTGATATAAGCTGTTTTATAATTCAACTTGATACAACTGTAAACAAGCATCGCTACGTTTAATGACATGATAATTATCACGCTATCGTAATATTCATTCAAAAAGTTAACTCTACTGACAACCTTTATGAAAATAAACAAATGTACAGACGATATACAATGGGCTACATATAACTTTTAAAGACAAATCAACGTCCTCTGATAATAATTCTGGAACAACCCATCGTATTTAATGACAGTGGCCATATCGACTTATTTATTTCCATACGCTACGAAACTTAAATCGTAAACAAAAGCGTAAATCCGATTAAACGTACAACGGCGTTTTAAAAGGCTATTTTGGTTCGTGATCCCGAGAGACTTCGGTGTTGAAGCGAAAACTATCCAAAACGTAGGTAGCCATATCGGTTTTCCTGTGTGGATTGAACGAACGTGCAAGATCAACGATTGTACTTTTGGTAGGAAACTTACTGGAACATCGAAATGTAAGCCAATTGCTTCAGTAAGAACTACGAAATGCAGGATTTCTACAACGCATTTTCATTGTATAATTTTCGGTAAAGTTGCTGATTTAACAGTTATTAATTGTGGTAAATAGCTCGCAAAGGTGCCCAACTTTAAGCAATTTGATAGTCAGAAAGAGTCAAAGATGAATAAAAAAGTACATTTCATATTTATTAAATGCACAGTTCAAAAAAAGGGGCGGCAATCAAATCAATCTTTTACCTCTCCAAAGTAATGAAGGAAATCGTTTCCCAACTTCGAAATTCAGGAATTAAAATTCCCGAATAAAAGTGAAAATCAAACATCAACCTCGAAATTGGTAGAATTCAAAGAATTCAAAACGTCCAGCAATAAGGCCGGAGTTTCACATAGTCAAACACTCAACAGCGAGGAGCGGCTAGTTACCAAAACTTTATCTCATCCCGATTGCCGGTTTGTAAATATTAATTCAGGCAATTTGCTAAATTTGTTCCGCGTTAATTAAATAGTAGTCGCGTCGTAATCCAATAAATAAATCGTGCCGATAAATACCGACCTATATAATTGTAGGGACGCGACTCGTCGTACGTAAGTAACGATCGACTATTGTGTCTGTGACGGCAATAATTCACGAATGACGAATTCGTTGTAATACCTACCATTGTGTTACTGTCGCGCAGAAGATGTATTAATCGGATTTTATTTCTTTTGTCAACTGCCACGAAGTTCTATCATTTCAGTATCAGTTCATATTTTTATAGCAGGTCAGCAAACCGCTCGTGGGTGGTTTCCCTTTCAGTGGGAACAAATATATACTGCCTATCTCAGTTAAACACTTGATAGATAAGACGAATATGGGCAGTAAGGAAATTACGGAATATATGTAGATGTGGGCTTGTATCTATTAACATAATAATTTAATCCTCTAAGATGTCACCCATAGTCATAAAATCAAATGTAGTAGCTTAATCTCTCTCAGTAATAAATGTTGAAGCGATACTAAATTAAAATTATGCTAACAATGTACTAATAAATTACTTCAGAATTGTGCTAAAGCGAGCCATAACTGCACACACAAACCTCATACGCACGTACGAGTATTAGTAACAATCCAATTAAATTCCATATAATTTGATCGCACGAAATTATAATTTTGTGGGCTATCATGAGAGCACATTGTATCATGTTTTATTTAATTTAAGGTTAGCCGTAAACTGTGGGTGCTTATATGACTTGAATGCCAGTAAAGATGCATAGTATGCAAAGCCACAGAACTTCTCCAGGGTCATAAAATGCCCAGTTTTACGGTCCCAGTGAACCCAAGCGTTCAAAGATATTGAGGAGAAGAGACTTGCCTGTAATTGAAGTCGTTTTAAGACGGTCATTTTATACATTTCCTGTTCTTAAAACTGGGGTCGAGATATTTTGTTTAATATTTAAAATACACGCTCTGTTTGATAAGACTTTGCTACAATTTTAAATATTAAGGGCATTCCATAATGCGATAGATGTTTGAAACGTTTCTTTTCTTATACTCACAAACGCTACATGGATATGTCAAAGTATCAGGTCCTAGTGTCGTTATTTCTCCTTTCGGAATCAACATAAAGAAAAAAATATTGGCAATGCTTTGTTTAGCCTAACAAAAAAAAAATTCACCAGACCATAATTAAAATTGTAAACTGATCCTTTTCTGAAATTCCCAAAATTTGAATATCAAAAATTTCGAATAGGAAAAAATCGTCTGATCCTTAAATGTTCTATTAAAATATTACATTAATTCCATGTTAACGTTGGTATAATTTATTTTACGCCCTCATTGAGCCGGTTATTACGGATGTTCATGCTATTGTTCATTTTTAGATTCGATGTAAATGTCAACAATAGTATCCACTCGGCGAGGGCTATTTATTATTCATACATTGTATTTTGGACTTGTCAAACTGTGTACCTATGTGGATAGCGTGACTATGCATTTCATGCGATTGATCCGTATCTTTTGTTGCGACCAAGCATACAGCTTCATTACTAATTGTATTGCAATTGTTACCTCACGTGAAATTACATTTTCAAATAAAAAATCAATCTATAAAACAATCTGTATCAATGAAATCTCATATATTCATTATATTATGATGTGAAGAAATTTTTTCCTTATTTGTTATAATAATATTGAAACAAATTCTGAATTTACGTATGAACACACATATCAAAGAAACAGGAATTAATGTTATTTTAAACAATCGCGTGGCTTCGTTTCGGAACACAGCGTTGTTCGGCTTTACAAAAGATTGCGCCCTCGAATCCAAGTAATCAGAATTCAGACGACTAAAATAATACTTTGGCAGTCACAAAGACAAACTTTAATCCTGGACGGTTTCATAATATTGTTATTAATTAACCCAAGTCAGTCTGATTAAATTCAAACGGAGGAAATAGCCGAAATGTTATAAGGGTAATTTAGTTAACTGACACTAATTGCCACAGAAGATCGGAAATCGGAATTATTTCGTGACTGTCCATTATAAATGAAGAGAATATTAGGATATTAAAATGTTGAATAAAATTATCGCGGCGCTCGATAATAATATTACATGCCTCCCAACAAAGTTGATAATGAAGCATGTCTAAATTGTAGAAATACAAAATGTAACTAAGAAATACAGAACAAATTCGGGACTATTAAAGAAATAATTGTTTCCTAGAACGAGCTCCCATTTTCCTTTGAAAATACCAAATAGGACTTGACACAAAAGAAGGAAAACTAAATAAACGAAAAGTAAAACAAAACGTTAACACGCCAACATTTCAATCAAGACTTATATCTACAGTAAGGGTAATAAAGGTTACAATAAACAGACCCACAGACACTATGTACTTCCTTCTAATATAACTTAATTGATAATCGCTTTTACTGCTCTCAGTTTACGTTTATTATCTTTTCCTAAAGGAAAAATACAAAGAAAATTCACGTTTAGCAATACAACAAACTTGTTCAACCTTGATTACCTAAATGTCATTCAAATATTTTCTGAAAAAACTGAATAAGCAATATCATCAGACCGGGTCAATGGACCTAGTAAAATTTACCTGAAACCCTCGACCTTTAATTAAAGATCCTACCGTACTATTCTTTCGAATTCATAATATAAATAAAGGTAAAAGATGTTAAGTAGGTACCTGCAAGTATAATTAAGTATCCGTCCCTGATAAAAATAGGCTACCGTTCTTCTACGTTCTCAAAGCAAATTCTTCAGGGTTTCTGACGAGATATTTTAGTATACAACAAACATATAAAAATATTACATGAATGAAATAATATACCTAACGTACGTACGGTATTGTAGATTATAATCTATTTAACATCCAAAGT
Source organism: Heliothis virescens (assembly GCA_002382865.2). Lineage (NCBI taxonomy): Eukaryota > Metazoa > Arthropoda > Insecta > Lepidoptera > Noctuidae > Heliothis > Heliothis virescens. The sequence continues at coordinate 8,549,075 of NWSH02000008.1, forward strand.
AAATCATATGATTGTGTGGCAAACCTGAATTCAAAACTTAAGGAAAAGTATCACGAGTAACGGCAGGAGATTAGGCAAACAGCTTCGTATTTCGTACCTAAACGGCAACAACGAGGGAATTAAATATAGGTAAAGAAATATCCTAAAGTTTCTTAAATATTGTGCATTAAATTCAGATTTCATGTCTAATTAAATCTAAAATTACTTAATGAAATGGGTTTAATTAAATTTAAATTTTGACAGTTTTTTTATCAAATTGGGACGTGCTTAAAAGCTATCACCTACTTTGAGTGCGACATTAGTAAGTTGCTTGTTTCCAAAAATATTTTTCATACTAATCAAACTCTTAAAGACATTGTAAAATTCGAAAAGCTGACCTAAGAAGCAATATAACATTATTATAATATAATCCTGAAACCTTATTCTCACCTTATTAAATGCCATACTTTTAGTAGGCCGCCTTAGCATCATTCCCGACGTACTTAAGTCAATTTTGTTCACAATCCAATTGCACTTGTAAAACAACTTTCAACACTATCCACAAGGGCTTGAAACTGCTGTTAATTTACTCTAAGTTTTCAAACAAGTTTTAACACGCTTCCCTTATTTTTTATTAACAACAATAATTGTTTATTTAACGATGTTAACTAAATTTATGTGCGGCGGACACACGACAGCCTTCGGTCGCTGTGTTCGAAGACTGAATTCCCGCCCGCCCAAAAGGCCCGAGGCGGCACGAAGTTTCCCGAGCGCTCCCGACTCGAACCCGATTCATGAAAGCCACTCGATGAAGTGGTAAGTTTTTACGACTACCCGTTGGCGAGCGCGGTCGGGACCAATATAAAAGGATGGTTTGACACCTGTTTCTGATTATCTTCCTGTATTCGTATTCTTTTCTAATCACGTTTTATTATACATTATTATCAACTGAATTCAGAACAGCTACATCGACTACGGTATGAAGTTCAAAAGTCTGCTTGTACTTGTGGCAAAATAGTCACTAGAATTTCATTTTGATTAATAAACTTCGAAAAGTACTATTATGCACGGTCTGATCAAGTTTATAATATGGTCCCTAAAATTCTATTCTACAAGAAAAACAGGATAGTACTCAAAACTTTAATAATCCCCTCAAAATAATTTAAAGTTATATTCCAGTCTAATTTCATTCAATACCTAAACCTAATTAACTGTTAAAATCTGTATAAAAAGCTCCTTCATGAGGCAGGTATTCAGCAAGAATCTAATATTCGTCAGATTTACAGGTAGCCGTGAGCAAAAGGTAATATTGCATTGAGAAGTGCAATAAAATCGGGATCAACTGTTATGACTCCTCTTGCACGATGTAACAATGGCATTAAAATGGCCCACGTTTTATATGGAGCTGGAATTTTGCGAGCTACTACTGTAATAGAGCGAGTTTTAATTATATTTTTTTGTTCATTCAATATAATCCACTGCTTATTTATTTTTGCCGTTACGTATTTAAACATTATTAATATAAAACATTCTAGGATTATTGATTTTTTATCAGTATAAGGATTGGTTTATTACGAATGCGGACCGAGTGAGTCAGTTGTAATAAAATGGTTCTTACATTTTTTTACATAAATGTTTGATTGACATTGATTTAACCTCAGTTTAATAACAATCAAACCTCCACCTAAAAAACCTAAATTAATATTTGGTCAGTTTTGACCTCGAGTAAAAATCTGAAGATCATGGTAAGAGGTTGCCAGGCCTCGTAAAAATCGGTACGTCAAGACGTCAATATCGAGAATACACACAAAAGAAAGAGCTTCCCTACTCCAACATTAACCGATACTGTTTACTCGTACCTATCTGCTATAAAAATCTAAAACTAGTATGTACTCTGGCTTACGTCGAAACTTCCCTCAAAACTAAATAAAGGCCTAAGCATATCGATTCGATTGGGAAGCTGAACCTTAAAACTAGGACGAACACACCGACAATTTCCACAATTTTTTCTACAAGGATAAAAAGAATACGCATTTAACGCAATTCCTCGTAATTTTTCAACGTAAGCTTTTTCACCGCAAATTATCATCCCACGTAAAGTTCAAATTTCTTTTAAGACGATTTCTTCCAAACTTTTGCAGTCGTTCAATCAACGTCTTCTAGATAACTAACTTTTTTTACTTTGTGAGGCAATCATCTTTTAGTCAATCCATCAGTCTGACTAGAAATCTATTATCGCATTCCATAAATAATTCCATACGAAAAACGCAAGATTAATTGTTATTATGTGGATCAATAAAACTGAAAGTTGGATGGCCAAACAAATAATGAGTATTGTTTCGGAGTGTAGCTCGGGTTAGTTTCGAGTAATTTAGCAAATTTGGAAATACGTGATTCGCCCCTTTGATACGATAGACCTCAAATCTCTTTGCAGAAAGTTTAGAAACCGGGCTTAAATCTTTTGCGGGGATTCAAAGTTAGTTAAATATCAGATATTTCAGGAGCCGCCGACGGTGAAACCACATTGAAATTTAACTTATTCGTTACAGTATAAAATTAAAAGATCAATGTAAATTCTTCTTCGTATCGAGAGAGTTGCAGGTTTAAATCACTTAACGATTTCTATGTCTGAGTTTTTTCTGACCCACATTACGACCGTGGGATTTCAACAACAACTGCTTCTGTATAATGTTGAGAATGCTAGATTCACGTGCCCTCCTTGGCGCGGGGGTAACACTACCAACTTCAATACGGCCTGCTTTGTAAAAATTTCTAAAACCCACAAAGCGGCCTGACTGGGGACCCCGTGCACAACAGTCGCTCTGGTAATCACTAGACCAACGAGGCAGTAAATTATGCCTGCGATGTAGAAAATTAAATAATAATCTGTGATACACAAGATTACATTTTTCAAGATTGCTTCGTTTTGGACATACTAATCACTAAGGTAAATAGGTATGTACCACGTATTTACTTATGAGAGACTATATTTTTCTCTTGGTTGAATATAAATTAAACAAAAATATGGAATGCCATATTTTGTGTCAAGATTCCCAGAAATAGAAAGGTTAGGTTAGGTTACAGATATATAGGTACCTACGTATGCCAGCTGATGCCAGGTCTATCCTTTTTTTCGTTCACTTGTTTCGGCACAAAAGAACATTTTCGAATAATGTGTGGCTTAATACCTACTTAAATATTTAAAAAGTATGCTTTTTAGGTAAGAACTAAATCACCGGCTGTAAATCGATGACAAGTATATGTATATGTGTATGTAATCGAATATAGTTGCCATGGGATTTATCCTAATGGTGAATCATACTGTATGTTATACCATACTTACGAACATAAATTTACGTTAGTTTTTGAATTTTTCCAAAAGTTCATCATTTATTAATAAGTAATTATACTTTTTCACTATTATCAAAGTAATTATTAAACGTACTTAATAAGAAGACATTTCTATTACAGATACATTTTGTCGAAGGGTGTGAAAATACTTCCAACTCAAACAGCCTGCCTATTATTACGTATTACGTTGCTACGCTAGTAATGACATGGTATTACATCGTACCTCACAATTACACTCGTTAATAATAACAACAAAACATGAAGATGGCACCAGTCGTTACGAGGCACAATCAGACAGACTACATCGTAAGCGATTTGTGTTTGAGCGAACGTAAATTTTCGATTTCCTTGAATTTCTCACAAGAAACTCGCATTTTCAAGCAACGAGTGTTGCTGACTGAGTATCAATTTATATTTTGAGACTATTTTACACATTTCCGCTGGATTCCCGGATTCCGGATTACCATTCACGTGTTAAGAGGTTTGAGGTTTTTGGCATATTTTTGCGGCGCGGCGGCTAGATGTGCAGATTAAGCCGAACAATGTTTTGCTTTTTAGGGTTCCGTAGCCGAATGGCAAAAAACGGAACCCTTATAGATTCGTCATGTCTGTCTGT
>NWSH02000008.1:8557533-8575387 GCA_002382865.2 Heliothis virescens
CCTAATAATTCCTTCACTGGTCAGACGGGGTTTTTAGAACAGCCTGTATTTGTATGAAAAACAAAGTTATTTTTTGTAGCCGAGAAATGTTCGTGTTTTGGCTAATTGTAGGTAGTAGGTACGTTTATTTTTCATAGATAATGGAACGGAACCCTTCGCGTGCGAGTCCGACTCGCACTTGGCCGGTTTTATTATGTTTTAATCCGACTAAAAATATCACATGTGACCAGCACAGATTTTGTTGCAGACGACTTTTTACGAGTGACAAATTGGCGTGTAGTTTTCAACCTGCAACACTAAGGTATTTTATAAAATATTTTTAAAGTAATAAGCAGATATGTAGCTTCGAAAGTACACACATGTACATTACATTCAGTATTTCAAAAGCGTTATGAATTATGCGAATCTACTTACCTAGTAATTTTTACATACGAAGTTTGACTAAACACTAATATATTGAATAACTTAAGTGTCTGGAGGGATTTCCTATCAGCAATATTTCACGAATTATCTTTGGCTATCAGATCACAATCAGTAATATTCAAGTTTATCATAAAAAATTTACTAGTTCTGACCAAATAAAACCCATTGAAGTATTCTATAAAATATCCAGTGCTAGTGACAATAATAAAAAAATAAGTCAAACATTTTCAGTATTTTAATAATCTTCGGTTACTAAGCAAGAACCTAGTCTCAAAGAGTAACAACAATAATTTTATATTTAAAATATAATATTTATTAATTGGCACTTCTACAGTATTAATTTCTAATTTATTCTTATTACATTTATTAAACATATTTTCCTCAAGCGTATCCGAGGGCGCCCCTAAATATTTTCCCGCAAGTAGGCAAGTGGGTAGCTAGCTATTACGTTATTGTAGCCATGACAGCGGCCGTCTGCTGAAGTAATGGGTTGGTCCGGTTCGTTAGCCCGCGCCTGTCCCCCTACTTACTACCGAATTTTGCCAACACTGGCCATCCGAATGTCTCACCCATTCTCCCTCCGATAAAATAAAAAATAAACTCGTTAATTGGAACATTACGATTCGGAATACACCGACCGCTAAAATGTTAACCATTTGTGGTCTAATTAAATCATATTACATCATACGTTTCCATTTTAAAATTATTATCCTTCATGTTTCCGTTTCATGAATATTGAGTACGGCACGGTAGCGAATACAGTTTTATCTGTAGTAAATATACGCATTTAAACTTTCTATTCAAATAAAATACTTTTTCGAAACAGGAAATATATGAATTGCGAATTCAGATGCGAATCGGAAAATCCAAATCGTGTAATCGGCTACACTATCGTAGACGTTTGTAGCGCACGTAGCGTAGCGTCTATTAGCGTAGTTGCTACGACGCGTAGAATGTAGCTGTTGCAAACTCCCGATCTATAGGATAAAGCGATATTCTCCAACAGCTATATATTGGCTTTACAAAGTCAGTACATACATAATAATTATCATTTATGAATAATAAGTAGCTATTTATTTAACAAATAAAACAATCATTTAAAAGTCTAACACTTTTTTCAACCCACTGAGGATAATGTACCATAGTCTAATAAAAAAATAGTCTTTAATATAGACAGACTTTATTTTATAAAGGTCCCAGTTAAAAATATCCTACACAATATAAATTATACGAACGACCGTATAAACACTAACGCTATAGTATGCCATCAACAGCTAAGGGTATCATCATCTAGCGTAAGCCCGTGCTCATGACCCGATGTATTATGCACTTTGATATGAATATCTGAAGAAGCTGGTATCATGAAAAATGCACTGTATTCTCAGATTAATATTCCTACACCTGTAATTTGAACTTCACAAAGACTAAAAATATACATCAGCAACGAAACAAAAATCCAACACAAATTAAAATAAAAACATAAAGAGAATAGCTCGTTGTATAATATCTTAAATGAAGACACTTTCCCCCTAGGAAATCGTCGACGCTGCAACGCGAGCGCCCAGTTAAAAATACACCGTATGACTACGATTTTAGTAGGAAAGAAGACAAGTCGAAATAGACAATTTGCTATCGTTAAAATTCCCTTTACGGCGGTTGGGGGAATTTGAAAGGGCTCCTTAAAGCCCGGATTTACTACGGAAAATTATATCTAAGTCTGTTGGAATCCGTCCACACGCGCGATGCCGTTTTAATTGTGTTTACCGAGACTTAGTTAGCAAACATTGAGCTACTTAATTCAGGGATATAGGGGAAAGGAAGTCTTTTATTGCTTCGCGCTAACAAATTGACAATGTACGTATTAGAGAATGGATATTAGCAGCTTCGGGTGTGCCATTTTTATTGTGTTCTGAGAAAAGTTTCGGTAGTAAAGGCAATGGTAACGACAGCTGTACTCTTGGCGCCGGGATTTGCAAAACATTTTATGCCCGTTCAAAATAACAAAACTATCCATACCTAAAGGTATGCAAGATAAACAAATTAAGTTTAGTATTTTTTTTTTACTTGTAAATAAAATATAATTAATAATAGGGGAGTGCATTATTAAGATTTTATAAAAACAGCAGTTTCATAGGACTTATCGTCCTCGTTGTTTACTTTGTAATTTGAATAATAATTAATGTGTTTTTTTTTATCGTCATACTACTGGTTATGCAATATATTCCACGGTCCCTTTATTCAAAGACCGCTATTAAAACGGACAATTGCTTTAATCGAGATTATCTATGTGATCTCCGACTAATAATGGGCATATGCGGAACGATGGCCCAAGGGGGCTACTATACGTTACAGATTAGTAACACCCTCGGGACTTGGATCCGAAGATATTTATACCCTATGACAAACTGAGAACTATTTGCATACATTACGTATGTGCGGAATAATGTTGTGGGAACTCTGAACAAAAGGCTTTCTTGTAGCAGGTATGTTGTCTTCTGTCCGGGCTGCGAGATTGTTCGAAAGAGTTACCGCGGTCCTAGCCCACAAAGAGCTCTAGCAGGAACAAATGTGGGTTTAGTTAGTGAAAGCCTGATCAATCTCAGTTAATATAATAATAAACTTCAAAGTCACATTTGTGCCCCATAAAAAATGTCGGGTAGGTAAAATAATAATGACAAGCTACATATTACGTGCTCATCACATCGGCGAGTGTAACATGTATACACGTAAACCAAATTGTATATGACTTAAGTAAAACATCAAGGCGAAGATGCCACGATTAATAATTCAAAGCACTAGAGTAAACCATACACATCCTCTTCAAATCCTGTATGGAGGCAACCACAGACCTCTATAGGTACTACCACTTCAATCTCTCCATAATATAGTCCGAGAATCCCACAGTTGAAATGGCGATGACTAATGCCAAGAAAAAGTAAATAGAAAAATATTTATATTAAATATACCCGATGCTGTTTCATTGGCTAACATTTGAAGATGGCGGCGTTAGTTCACCTTTCGCCACATTAATTGAGCCATGTCGAGTGGGCATATTGTAAATCATATTCCAAGCACGAATCTCTTGCAGCAGTCAGAGTGCACCATATATCCCGTAATCTAATAAACGGCCTGCCCCATACTCGCCGCATGACAATATAAACGCACTCTGACGACGAGATTCACTCAAGGGTGCTTTTACACAATTTCCTTGGCATACCCTTTTCGCTCGGCACTCCACCTTTTTGCCCCCTTAACACCTCTCTTCACCTTTTTATAATCAAAGGGAACCAAGTGTCTCCATTTATTGAACTCTTCTTTACATAAGTTGTGTTAGTATTTTATTGTCACGCCACCGTTAGATATTTCGTGCTGATAAAGTTGGAATGAACGAATTGTTCCAACATGTCAAACCTCTCTTTTATTTTTTCAAAAAACCTTTTCCTTTTCAAACGCCTTTTTCCTAATTGTAGTACATTCATCCCCAAGCTGAGTATCCAAATTAGTATCTATCAGATCAAGAGGAAGCTGATTTTATTAATATTTCAAACTGGTAAATGAATAAACTGGAACTGTATGACAACGAATTCTAATATTCAATTCAGCATCATACATAAGTAAAGCCATAAAATGATGATACATAACAAACCCACTCATCGCGTGACTCAAATTGATGGGACACACGAATATATGAAAACAAAATGGGCTTCCAGAAAATAATTTGAATCAAATAGTTAACATATTAGTATCTGTTATCGGTCACGAAGTTAGCTCGTTACGAGATCGTGACGTCATTGAAGTAAACGAGTCACATGTAACCGATAAGCTTAACGACAGTTCCGATTTACTACAAGTGAGCGAAGGTTCGACAATGTTTGGAATCGTGCCCCTGACTGACGGTTACGTATGCAAGCTTTGTAGCCGACTTGTTTTACAAAGGAATCATATGAATGTCTATCGACAAGAAATGTAGTAAATCGATAATTTGTAAGTTGAACTAGCTGTTCGGCTAAAGTTGAACTTAGACGTAGCCCTGTAAGATAATTCAAAAATATTAAATGCGAATAAAAAAGTTATGAAATCGCAATTTCATTAGTATCTTACCGGACTACATCTCCATTAAAGTTATGTCCATTCGTATTTTTTATATTGTTCAGCAAAGAAGTATTGTATTGTAGGTAACAACATAGGTACCTACCAGACAACATACGCAACATACCGTTCATTCCCCGAAATGGCCGTAGAAACTCACAGAAGCAGACGGATTTCATTACGGTAAAACCGATAACTCCGTTTTGCAATCATAGATTCGTGATATGAATGACGTTCGTATAAATTCAACCCAATCTCCCCATAGGGATACTGTTTCAACAGAAATATTATGATCTTTTGTAACATACTCTTATGACAAATTCGTCTAGATATAAATTTGTTGAAATTTATGTTTTATTTTTTGTTACGTGGATCATAGTCTGACTAGTGATGATTTAGGCTCGAGATATGTTATGGTTAGTTCAATTTGCTTGATTTCCAAACAATTATATTTAATGTACGATATAAAAAATTATGTCTAATGTGTTCTTTTCTTAACAAATATGTGAATTATAAAGGGTAACAACAAGAACCACCAATGAAAAATGCCATGCGTAGGGTCTGAGCATGTAATCACGTAACTTTCTCAAACTTTCGGTATGGCGTCCCTTGCCCCATATTATTCGGCATGTGTGTATAATATTTGTATACGTACGCCATACATAAAACATGTTTCGGACATATTGACATGTTAACAACTGTTGCCGTTGCAAATTCAAAACGCAGCATGAGTATCCGCAAACACTACCGTCCCCCGTAAAAGTTATATCGAAATAGTATTTGTTTACATTGAGCCCTTACTGGGGCGAGCACCCTCGGCAATTACTATCAGTTCTTGGAGTATAAAGTTTACAAAAACTTTAGAATACTTAATTAAATTCTACCCCAATTTGCCAAAGATTTATGTTGTTTTTTTTAGTAACCAAAATTGTATAGAAATTATTATTAGCAAGTACCTAAGTAAATTATGTATCGGCAATTTCTTATATCAAGTTAGATAAAAAGACGAATGATGAACAGTGAACAGTGAAGAGAAAAAAGTGAAGAAATGAGTGAACAGTGTAAGGTCAATGTTAGTGTCAAGTACATTGCTGTGTCGATTCTGTGGCCAACGTTTCAAGGAACACTACTAGCTCCATGTTATAATTGATATTCTAATCTAGCCACGACGCGTTAGTCTATGAATTGATATCACCACGCTTCGACACCCGTTCGAGCCTGAAGGAGCATATTAAACAATCAGTTTCAGTTGCCACAGGAACGTCTCGGTATGTCAAAATCAAGATGTCTAAAATCCAATCAATAGAGCTTTTAGAAGATAGGCTTTATGTTATAGTTGTTCTAGTGTCTCTAAAGGCCCATTTACACATTGCGATTTCATTGCCCGTTGCTTGCCATTTTACTGCAGGAATATTTGACAGGCGAACATTTACCTATGGCAAGATTACGTTTAGGGGCCGTCCATTAATCACGTGAGGTTCGAAGAGGGGGGGAGGGGGTCTATATAAAATCACGAAACATCACATAGGGGAGGGGGGGTTGTAATAACATATCACGTGTATTTATTTTTTCGGGATACTTAACCACAAAGCGGCGTTGGTCTTTTTGGCCACACGCTGACTTATAATTGTCGCGCTGTAGTGTGACTTTGATTCAAGCGAGGTGTACAATGTTCACCCGAATCAAATCATCAAACGAACGGAAAAATCCGATCAAACGGTAAGCCGAGAGAGATTCTCTACTTAGTACGTGAAAATGATGACGCCGAGTGGAAACGGATGTTGACCTTTATATCCAGTTATTGGTGTGGAAGAAAATCTGACGAACCCGTAGTCTGAGGACCCACATTAAATCTATCTACATCTAAACTTTATAATAATAATAATTGTTGTAGTGTTTAATTTTCTTTATCTCTCTCTATATTTTATAAATATTTAAAAATAAACAAATCAACACCATGTATGGATATTTTGTATAAAGTTCTTTAACTCAAAAAATACTGGCCAGTTTTAAAATGTTTTGATGAAAAATTATTTTGAAAACCTTTTTGGAAAATTCTAAATTTGAATTTGAAAAAAAAAATATAAAACAAAAGATTTACGCGGTAAAATGGTAGCGAAGTACGAAAGTTTTGTTTACTTACAATACTCTTGGGATATTCTTTGTGTCAAATCTTCTTTAATTTCGAGTTGAACCTATAGTGTGCATCATGCAGTGGCACCATTTAACGTGAAAAGAAATACCATGAAAAAAAAAAAGAAATTCTCAACGTAGTATTGCTGAGGAAATTGGGACAAGACAAAACGTGATATCTAGGTTATGGTCACGCTGCCGTGCTACTGGTGAAGTGACTGAAAGACATTCAGGCGGGAAGCGTAGGTATAACCACTCAACGACAAGATCGATTTTTGCTAATTGCCGCAAGGCGAGAACCAACGGCCATGCAGTTGGTTCAGAGGTTTCAGTCGGAGCTCCAGTTGCTTGTGACTGACCAAACTGTGAGGAGAAGACCTTCATGCTCGCAGATCGTTTCGTACTACAGCACTGCGCCGAGGAAATCGAGGACGATTAGAGTAGGCTTGTGTACACTTGCTCTGGGTATATAACCAGTGGTCAGTAGTGCTGTTTACCCGTGAGTCCCGGTTCGGTTTCCATCCCGATATACGTAGAGCTGGCACAATATACCGCAGCAAGATATGGATAACTTAATCCAAAGTGTGAAAAGTCGCTGCAGGACCGTTAAATGTTACGGGTCGTTTTACAGACTACTTATTTTTTATATAACTGTTAATAACAATAACTTTATTTTTTACCTTTCAATGAGAAACACAGTCATTGTTACTTCTACCATTATTTTACGATTCTTCTTTAAGTTAAAATTTGACTGCGCAAAATAATACGGTTTTTTGTAGTATAATCAGATAGAAGGCTTTATAAAAATACATATACACATGTTTTATGCTATCTTCAATAGGTATGTTTTGGGATAATTGAGTAAATTCAAAATATCCCGAAACAGTGTTAATGTTACAAAATTGTTTAGGCACGAAAAAATACACGTGATATAGGCAGGGGGAGGGGGGTAAAACCTGAAACCTCACCAAGTATCACCAGGGGGGAGGGGGGCTGAAAAAAAGCTAAAAAAAGCATCACGTGATTAATGGACGGCCCCTTACACAGTGAAAGTAGCATCTTGCTGCAATAAAATGGCAAGCAACGGGCAATGAAATCGCAATGTGTAAATGGGTCTTAAAGGAAGTAATAGCTCGATGTGTTTTCTATGATATATATGTCACCGGAAAATAACAAGATCCGTATATTTATACATCTTACAATCGAATCATAGACTATTACTAGGCCACAACCTTTTCGATGGATCTAGTTTAGAAAAGTTAAGATAATAATGTTTACCTACTTGGAAAAGCTAAGAATAATGCTTACGTTGCTTGTTAAGGGCAATAGCATGATATCTCATGTAATAAAAGTTAAAATATTTTAAACATAATTATGATAGTTAAGATCGCCGGCATACTCAACTTATTTGTCTCTCTCGTTGAGCTCTGACCTAAAATTTATATGAAGTATTGCAAAATATAATGTTAGTAACGCTGTTTTCAGGAAAACCTCGCTAAAGTGAAAATGGAACAAGTGGAAAAACTATTTATTACGTGACCGAGATCTGAATACAGCTCTAAAAACTTTGATGCTCCAGTTTTTTTTTAATATTTCCATAGTTGAAAGTAATATAACAACGTCGCATGTCATTATTTTTGTGTTTTTAATTACTTTATTATTGCTCCAGAGTGTTGCTCAAACTATCGCTAGCACATCTGCCCCTCTTATACAGCGATACATCTGAAACATAAAATGACAAACAATTAATTTAGGATACACACATCTCATACCTACGTCTAAATTGTAGATATGTAGGCATATGACAATATTTTTACTAAAATTATATCTTGTGTAATTTTATGAGTGGGTACACTCACTTAGACCACACTTCTTTGCGCAATCAAATCGTCCAGGATTCATATACGTCACGTTATTAGTCCCACAAATAGGATCGTACTCTGATGTCGACGGGCAGTCTTGGACACATTTTTTCTGAGTTGCAACTGCTGTACTGAAATCACAAATATTTGTATAGAATCTTAAATGAACAGTGCACAATATCTGTGTGATAATGCGTGAGTTAAAATTGTAGCTAATGAATAATTAATGATTTATATCAATTTACCTATTATCTAGCACGTCTTGCCCCGGCGATGTAGTAGGTGGTACTATCACCGGTTTTCCCAAAATGGCGGCTGTGTCATTATTGTTTGGGTTATTTGTGGATAGTTTTTGATTTGGAGGTGTATTGTTAAAATTTCCTGGATTTCCAGACCCTCCTGAATTGGGATACTGAACCATTCCTGGATTGACATTCGTTCCTCCTATATTATTCATAGGATATTGTACGTTAGTATTAAAATTTGGATTTCCAGTCGACCCTGCAATAGGATACTGCATTGTTCCTGGATTTGGGTTAAAACCTCCCGGATTACTCGTCGGATATTGTGTGTTAGAATTCACATTATTATTCGGTGGAAAAGGTTGGAAATTGTTAGGTCCATAGTTTTGATTTGCTGGTGCGTAATATTGGTTAGGTTGATACTGATATGCACCGTTTGGCAACTGTAAATTGGTATTAGGTAAATTACTCAAGTCGTCTGGCCTAAAATTGTTATTCGTCTGACCTGGTCTAAAATTTTGATCGTTGGCGTTGCCTTGGAAATTTCCCTGAGAAAGATATTGATTTTCTTGCGGATACGGGAACGAATTCCCAGACCCAGGACGGTTAAAATTTCCATTAGGGTTCGAAGACATTCCTCCATTTTGATAAGGTCTGCTTATGTCGTCCGGATACATGACTGATCCTTCGCCTGGTCTTTTGGAATATGATGGCCGTTGATAACCTGGGTATCGGTTATTACTGTCTCCTTGATATGGAAAACTGTTTTGATTGGGATATCCCCCTTCTATTGGTCGGTTCTGATTAGGAAACTGCTGATAGTTTGACCCAGGATTCATATCACCCTGGTATGGATAGCTAGGTTGGTTTTGATAACCTTGTTGGTCTGGGTAACCTTGAATTGGCCTATTTTGATAATTTCCTTGATTTGGATTAAAATCAAATCCAGATTGTTGAGGTCGCTGCCTATTATTATTCTGAAAAAAAAGGCACATGGCGAATATAATGAATCCCTCTTCTTTTTAATGATCTTTCTTCAAAAAGCGCTAAGGCCGTAAGAAATTAAATTCTAATTTATGACTTCTAAAAATTAAATTAATTTAACTGTAAGATCTTAGCAAATCTACGAACAAAAACTAGAGCCAAAGTAATTCATTAAATACTTTTAATAAATAAACTTTACCTGATTTCCGAAAGGGAAAAAGGAATTCGTTGGATAATTACTTGTCGGATTTCCGAATCTTCCCGAGCCAAAGTTAGGGAATCCCATGCCGCCGAGATCGGAAAACCTCGGCTGTAGCGAAGTTGGAGAGTTCCCTTCATTATTACTTGTATTGGGANAGGAAGTAATAGCTCGATGTGTTTTCTATGATATATATGTCACCGGAAAATAACAAGATCCGTATATTTATACATCTTACAATCGAATCATAGACTATTACTAGGCCACAACCTTTTCGATGGATCTAGTTTAGAAAAGTTAAGATAATAATGTTTACCTACTTGGAAAAGCTAAGAATAATGCTTACGTTGCTTGTTAAGGGCAATAGCATGATATCTCATGTAATAAAAGTTAAAATATTTTAAACATAATTATGATAGTTAAGATCGCCGGCATACTCAACTTATTTGTCTCTCTCGTTGAGCTCTGACCTAAAATTTATATGAAGTATTGCAAAATATAATGTTAGTAACGCTGTTTTCAGGAAAACCTCGCTAAAGTGAAAATGGAACAAGTGGAAAAACTATTTATTACGTGACCGAGATCTGAATACAGCTCTAAAAACTTTGATGCTCCAGTTTTTTTTTAATATTTCCATAGTTGAAAGTAATATAACAACGTCGCATGTCATTATTTTTGTGTTTTTAATTACTTTATTATTGCTCCAGAGTGTTGCTCAAACTATCGCTAGCACATCTGCCCCTCTTATACAGCGATACATCTGAAACATAAAATGACAAACAATTAATTTAGGATACACACATCTCATACCTACGTCTAAATTGTAGATATGTAGGCATATGACAATATTTTTACTAAAATTATATCTTGTGTAATTTTATGAGTGGGTACACTCACTTAGACCACACTTCTTTGCGCAATCAAATCGTCCAGGATTCATATACGTCACGTTATTAGTCCCACAAATAGGATCGTACTCTGATGTCGACGGGCAGTCTTGGACACATTTTTTCTGAGTTGCAACTGCTGTACTGAAATCACAAATATTTGTATAGAATCTTAAATGAACAGTGCACAATATCTGTGTGATAATGCGTGAGTTAAAATTGTAGCTAATGAATAATTAATGATTTATATCAATTTACCTATTATCTAGCACGTCTTGCCCCGGCGATGTAGTAGGTGGTACTATCACCGGTTTTCCCAAAATGGCGGCTGTGTCATTATTGTTTGGGTTATTTGTGGATAGTTTTTGATTTGGAGGTGTATTGTTAAAATTTCCTGGATTTCCAGACCCTCCTGAATTGGGATACTGAACCATTCCTGGATTGACATTCGTTCCTCCTATATTATTCATAGGATATTGTACGTTAGTATTAAAATTTGGATTTCCAGTCGACCCTGCAATAGGATACTGCATTGTTCCTGGATTTGGGTTAAAACCTCCCGGATTACTCGTCGGATATTGTGTGTTAGAATTCACATTATTATTCGGTGGAAAAGGTTGGAAATTGTTAGGTCCATAGTTTTGATTTGCTGGTGCGTAATATTGGTTAGGTTGATACTGATATGCACCGTTTGGCAACTGTAAATTGGTATTAGGTAAATTACTCAAGTCGTCTGGCCTAAAATTGTTATTCGTCTGACCTGGTCTAAAATTTTGATCGTTGGCGTTGCCTTGGAAATTTCCCTGAGAAAGATATTGATTTTCTTGCGGATACGGGAACGAATTCCCAGACCCAGGACGGTTAAAATTTCCATTAGGGTTCGAAGACATTCCTCCATTTTGATAAGGTCTGCTTATGTCGTCCGGATACATGACTGATCCTTCGCCTGGTCTTTTGGAATATGATGGCCGTTGATAACCTGGGTATCGGTTATTACTGTCTCCTTGATATGGAAAACTGTTTTGATTGGGATATCCCCCTTCTATTGGTCGGTTCTGATTAGGAAACTGCTGATAGTTTGACCCAGGATTCATATCACCCTGGTATGGATAGCTAGGTTGGTTTTGATAACCTTGTTGGTCTGGGTAACCTTGAATTGGCCTATTTTGATAATTTCCTTGATTTGGATTAAAATCAAATCCAGATTGTTGAGGTCGCTGCCTATTATTATTCTGAAAAAAAAGGCACATGGCGAATATAATGAATCCCTCTTCTTTTTAATGATCTTTCTTCAAAAAGCGCTAAGGCCGTAAGAAATTAAATTCTAATTTATGACTTCTAAAAATTAAATTAATTTAACTGTAAGATCTTAGCAAATCTACGAACAAAAACTAGAGCCAAAGTAATTCATTAAATACTTTTAATAAATAAACTTTACCTGATTTCCGAAAGGGAAAAAGGAATTCGTTGGATAATTACTTGTCGGATTTCCGAATCTTCCCGAGCCAAAGTTAGGGAATCCCATGCCGCCGAGATCGGAAAACCTCGGCTGTAGCGAAGTTGGAGAGTTCCCTTCATTATTACTTGTATTGGGAACTTGCTGTGCCCCAAGTAGTTTGATTTCGATAAATACTAAAAATAAATAATTATGTCAATGATGATCACCATCACATAAAGATGAATAAATTATTATATATGCAGCAGTAGCCGATTCATTATCATATATCTTTAAATAATTCTTAGCAACAATTAGAATTCAAAGTTTAACTCACTTAGCAATACATAGCATAGTATATTTTTTCTTTTATCAATCATGTTTATCACTTTCTAACTTTTAGCTATCATCGAAGTTAAAACTATTCGTTGGTCTCTTTTCACTTGGCTTCGAATAAGAGGACTGTCTACCAATTAAACAGTAAAGCGATACAATAGTTAATTTGTCCGTCAACCTGTTTTATAATGGGAATCGATATCAGTGCCTAATCATTACATTGTGGCACGTAAAATCCGCACATTAGTTAAATATTTCGTGGGCAATTACCGCTATGGTAGGTACCTAATCTGTTATCTGTACGAATTCTTCTTTGTTTATGGAGAAAATATTCAATAAAATATTAAGTGGATAGAGATATACATAGGTTCTATGGCCATTATCAAATGAATAGGTAAATTAAACCTATGTAAAGACCGAATTCCCGGTAGAAACATTAGATATAGGTAAGTACCTATTTGGGATTTGGTCTATGACAATTCAACAACAGTACTTATTTAATAAAAAATATAATTACTAGAGTTTCTAGATGTCCAACGTAACAATTACTTTATGCTTCTAAGAATCCCTCTAACAGACTCCAACTTAAAGGTAATATAGGAAAATTACAAAGACCAATTCATCGAGGAAGTTCGAAGACACCTTTTCATTTTCAAAATAGTTACACAATTACACAATTTTATTATTTTGTATTCTTTATAACTTTTTGTTGTGGTTTATAATCTAGTTTTATAAGCTTTGTTTTAGACGTAAATAATACTTGTTATACCTAAGTATTTGCCTGCCAAGTACCTGCAACGGATTTCCAGATCAGGAACAATTTATTTGCGCCGTGCAACACGCAACAGTCAATTAGCTAGCCACTGTTATTAAAATCAGGCTTAAATCAGCTTAATTTATGCCCATAAGTTTTATTTTATTTATTTTTTCAAATTATAGCCACGCAACAAATCCTACTAATATCCAAATATTATTTTAAAAGTTTACCTATGTAGGAAGTCTGTTCCTCTTTTATGCAAAAACTACTGAATAGATTTTAATTAAACTTAGCAGTAATATGTATGAATATGGCTTTTTTATCCGGGTGCGGGAAGAAGTCCCCACGGAAACTAAGGACACCACTGACAGAAGCTTGTATTTACATACCTAAACTGTATTAATTAAAGTAAACAGTTATGTGTAGGTACCCACCTATGTATAAATCTGGCAACGTTAATTATAGCAGTGGCCAACAACCGGGAAATGTACCCTAATAATACCATTCATTAAAAAGCTATGTGGCATAAAGGACGAGTGCTTTCCGACTCGACCCCTGAACGTGTCGAAAATAAAAGCATTCGAAGCTATACGGGAGACAATTAACATTCTATTATTATGAAGCTTTTCTATTTTCATGGTAACGTTTTAGTTAAATTTAGTTTTCGGGATATTTTCTATCCTCATAATAATTCGGTATTAGTCCAGTCAAAAAGACAAACATTAAGAAGTAGGATGTACAGTCGATAGTAGATAAGTTGGTATACTTAGGTACCCAAATCTGTCTTTCTGCGAAAGATTTTCAACCTTATCACAATACCTACTGGAAGGCTAATGTTCGATTGAAATGGTCAAATTTGACAGATTTAGGTACACTGACTTGCTGTCGACTGTACCTATTTACTAAGTATTTCGCAGTTACGTTAATTCACACAGAGCAAATTCATAGTGTTTTGTAGAAATCATCACTAAGCACAATATAAATTAGATAGACATCATGATTGGTTCTGCCCACAACGGCTGTAGTTTATATTAGGTACACTTTCACTAAACGGCTGAACATATTGAGATTAAATTAGAAATACTACCTACATACACATATAGTAGGTATATAACTACCTATGTATTAGGTACATAATACCAGTAACTATCGGTATCTATAAATATTACCTAACCTGGCAGTAATAAGTATAGCATATAGGTATATCAGAATAAGATTATGGTCTACGGTTTATCCGAGTCCAGGAAGTGGTTTCCTCATGAAACGGGTGAAAACGCTGCTGCTGGAACATACTATTTGATTGATAACTTGAACCACAGATGGACACTGCTGCCATCTGTGTTTAAGTTAGTGTGTCACAAAGAAAACATTTCGAGGGATGGTTCGTCACAAAAGTGAGTTGTGACTGGATTGACCGTTGATAAATCTGCATCCTGCATCACAGTTCACACATTAACTGTAAAAGAAGCATCAAAAGAAATTCGACAGACAACTATTGCCGTCTATATGGTCTCAATATCTATCATCATCACACCTTGGTCGCAATGGGTTCAGTATTTAACTTGAGATCATACAAAAACAAACACTTCTATAAAAAAGTGGGTAAATATTACGATTAATAACAATTAGTTTTAAGATAAAATTATCAAAATGTATAAAAAAAAAATATTTTATATAAATATCAATCAATGATTCGGCAAAAATGCTTAAAAATATTGGGCATACTGTTATCTGTGGTTTTAGAAGAAGCGAGAAAATTCCGTATCCGACGAAGTGTCAATTTATTTGTTTTATGCGGTCTTTGCAGTGAGGTTTCCTATATTTTATTAGAAAGTGAGGAAATTATTGTTATTTTACACGTATAACCATACTCTGTTTACTTCTATTATTCGCAGTTCAACCTTAAATCTTAAAATATACGTTTGTGACGCTATATTTCGTTGTGTAAATTGTTCATTTTGCCGGCAGCTTTATCAGTGATAGTCAAGAAAAATGAGTTGTCCATTCAACGAGGAGCAACTGACGCAGTTGAAAGCTTTTGTAGAGTTTTGCAAAGGCGAGCCGCAAATAATACACCATCCAAAATTAGCTTTCTTTAAAGAATATCTGGCTTCACTGGGTGTAACGATTCCCGGCCCAACACCTAGTGCTAAGAATTTCACCCCATCAGGAGATACGTAAGTATTATACTTAATAATAATGTAAAACCACTATCCCTAACTTAAATAAGAACCTATAGGTACTTCACAGTGATCGTACAAGCTATAATATCCCTAGATATACTAGGTTATTGGTACTCTGTGTTAATTATATCAGTTGTAAAATGCGTTAATTAAAGCATATTCCGTTTCACATATCCATAAAGGAGAAGGATTCCATGTCTTTTCGTTGTTATTTCACATTGTGATATGGTAATCATGTAACTTATGATAATGTATAGCAATAACTAATGAACATAAACAATGGTCCTCTGTCTACACTGTTCAATGAAACATTCAATCTACATTTGCGATTGTTGATTCAAAGAAAATCAATTGATCATGCAATGTCAAATATTTTATTAAGTAATTATTTAAGTAAAATATAAAAACCATTTTAATGAACCAGTTATTTGTGTAGCTTTATGCTCATAAGTGAAATATTATTTTAGTAAACAGTCCACAGCCCTATAGTGAGTCATAAGATTATTTATAAGTGCTGTTTTAAAATCTCCTGTTTAGTTTATTTTAAAACTTCTTAAATAGTAGGTTTGTAGCTTAGTATCAATTTCTTCACCTCTGGTTCACTACCAAAGAATGTCCCAACTACAATTAACTTAGTTACAGCAATGCAACAAACAACAATGCTGAGGCAGCTGCAGCTTCTTCTGGTGAAGAGTCCTCGGCTGAATCTGATGTGGAATTGGATATGGAAGGTAATTACTGGCAAATGCTACCAGCATTGCAGAAGTAGGTTATACCATGAATATTGTATGAATATAACCTACTTGCTCTCTTTCTGCTATGCTAGTTTCTAAATGATATACACGCTAAGCCATTATAAATAAATACATCATACTGTTACAAAATATGTAGACTTTGAATCTTTTCATTATTATGTGGTCTAAATTATAGCCGGTAATAGTCCTGAATAAATGTAAATTAAGTTGTAGTTGATTTTAAACTTACAGCACTATGGCTTACAACTTGAGTAAAAATAGAATTATCAACTACACTATGTCATAACAAGTCTGAGGATGAGATAACTATGTTTTTATAAAAACAAAGTACAATAAGCAGCAGATAAGTTGTGATTTAAGTTTGAGTGCCTTTTATAATAATAATAAATAAAATAAGTGCTTAATAAGGAGAGAAAAAGAATAGAAACTGTTAAAATAAAACAAAATCAGCATTATTATATTGTCAATCTAGCTATGCAACCATAGATATTGTCTCTAGTCAAATTTAAAATCGTCAAAATCACTTATTGTGGCTTAGTATGGCTAATCAAATTAGCACTTTTTCACTTCAATTACATTAGACAGTACCCCCAAAAAAGTAAAAGGGGGTTGCCCTTACACCACTTCATAGTGTTATGGCTGGAAAGAAGAATTGGTGATGAACAATTTTTTAATTCAATTGAAGAGCAAAATTATAAACAACCGGTTTTTTTTTGTTAACACAGGTGTCATAGATGCAGACACGGTGGACAGTTCTCAGGTAATGGGAGATGAAACAAAAGAGGTGACAGATGAGGATCGAGACCAATCTGATGAAAAGAGGTCTCAGGCCATGAGGGCTTTCTCCGAGCAACAGTATAGTGAAGCCATCAAACTGTACAATGAAGCTATTGAGCTCAACCCACAGAGTGCTTTGCTTTTCGCTAAACGGGGACAGGTAATACAAGTTGTTTATTTTATAGTAAATCTAAAACCTTTTCTTGATAATTATTAATTTTCATGTAAGACTTATAATCATTTGAAGTGCAGCCTAGACATTTGAATTGCTAAGTACTCACTACACAAAGTCCTTAGCTGAACCCTATTTTATACACAATAAACTTAGAAGCATTGTTTCCACAGATCTATCTTAAGATGAACAAGCCAAATGCCTGCATCAAAGACTGCACACGTGCTCTGGAGCTCAACTGTGACAGTGCTGCTGCGTATAAGTTCCGGGGACGTGCTTATAGGTGACTGAAAAATTCGTTGATATTCTCAATACAAATGAGCAATTGTTCTTTTCTATCTACATATTCAGTAATTAGAACAATCTGCTACAGGTAGTTAATCTAGATTTAAATGTTAATTAGAATGATGATGATGGGCATACTAGCCGATTGCCGGTCACGGAAGCTGTTCTCATATAAGGGAGATCAGCCAGCTTCGCAGGATATATTAAAGTGCACAGACACAGGTGCACTCCCTATTCCCTCACTCTCATAACCTGATGGCACGGCAATCCGTCACGATCGGAGAGAGATCAGGCGCAGGACCGACATTAACGTGCTCTCCGATGCACGGGTGTAT
>NWSH02000008.1:8579969-8595266 GCA_002382865.2 Heliothis virescens
GTGGCACTACAAATTCTGTACCGACACCATCAGCCCCTGCAATTTGGTCAATCTCCTTTGACATATTGTGGTAACTTGATGTGCTGTCGTCTGTACAAATACCGACACAGCAAGCCAACAACTACATTGGATGCCAAACCTAACACTTGTGTCTCATGTCTTAAGGCTATCTGAATGTTTGCTTCATGTAAGAAACAAGAGAAAATAAAAAGAATGAAACAATAATATTTCTAGCTAGTATATTTATTATATCTAAACATCATTAATTCTACCCCATCCCATCCGTATCTTCTGTTCATGAAGTTTTAACCATGATGGCATGCTTTTAGGGAACGGTTGGGCATTGGGGAACTGGAGAGGTGGTGGTGGATTACTAAATGGATCCTCATTCTTCAACTTGCGTAATAAATACTCCTTGTTAATCTGCTTCGGATCCCTGTACTTGTCCATATACAGGTTGAATGGCTTTCTTCGGGGAAACCATTCCTGTGGCCTGTTGTAGGGCTTTGGGAAATCATATTCATAAACTGAAAAGGAAATTAGCATAATTTTAGTTGGAGAAAATACTCTACCATTTACATATTATTTTGTGTTGTGCTCATACAACACTAAAAGTTATTTTGCAACTGTTCTCAGAGCCATTGTCTTAATTAACCTATTATAATTAAAGCTTTCTAACCTCTTTCTGTTAAATTTAATTTTATCTTGATAAAAAGGAACAAATAGTGGAGTTACTGGGGGTTTTAACCTCGGATCTCTAAGCAACTGAATCAATCTACATAAAACCAACGGGATCTTGTTCCTTATACTCTAAAACGTATCTTCTACCAATATTATATTGTGCAATTATTTTTTTGATTATTTAAACAAAAAAATATGAAAAATTAATATTGATTTTTTTTTATTTTAGTTTTACGTTAAATCTTCCTTAAATAGAGAAAGACGAACATCTTTCCAACGTTTCAGTCAATTTGAAGTGTCCAAGAGACCTTGAGCAGTTAGCTGGACGGAAAGGGAGAAACGGCAGCTGCAACGTACTACGATTATTTTCGGGTTAGGTACTAGCGTTAACAGCATTAGCGCCTACTGATCGTGAAATATTAATAATATTAATTTCCTAATACCATCCCGGGGCACAGTTAAATCCATATTAAGTATCGGCAATACACTTTTGTTAAGCCACATCTTCCCAAATATTAAGACTTGGTAAGTAGAGTGTTAAGACAAACTGTAGGACTTAAAAATCCTTTTAATCGGTATATGACTTATTGCTAGAGGGGAGATATCATTCCTTAAATCCACATAAAGTATCGACACTACCCCGTAGTTAAGCTACACTTTCTAAAATACTAAGAATTGATAAGGGGTATGTTAAGACGAAATGTAGTTCTAACATAGGCCTAACGATTAATATATGGCCCATTAATAGAGGGGGGATATTATTCCTTACAAAACCTTTCAAAGTATCATCAATTACCTTTAGTTAAGCTATATCTGCTAAAATACTAAGAATTAGTGAGTGGTACGTTAAGACGAGATGCAAGACTTAAAAATACCTTTTGATTGGCATATGATTCATTACTAGAGGGAAGATATCGTTCCTTAAATCCCTATTAAGTAACGGCAATACACCTTAGTTAAGCCACATCTTCTAAAATACTAAAAATTGGTAAGTGGTGTGTAAATGTAGCGCTTAAAAGACCTTTTGATGGATATATGACTTCTGAATAGAGGTGGGGGTAATATGCTTTAACGGTGCTTCAGCATCTAAAGTACTAACTATTTGTGAGTGGTATGGTTAGTACGAAATGTTGCACTTGAAAA
The DNA here is from genome assembly GCA_002382865.2 of Heliothis virescens. Taxonomy (NCBI): domain Eukaryota; kingdom Metazoa; phylum Arthropoda; class Insecta; order Lepidoptera; family Noctuidae; genus Heliothis; species Heliothis virescens. Next base: position 8,581,794 of record NWSH02000008.1, read on the forward strand.
GACCTCTCGAATAATATATGACTCATTACTAGAGGGGTTAGACCAGCTGACACACACTGCTGGGTAGATAAACACGTTTTAATAAGTGCACGTAAAAGCCAAAAATCGGCTTCCTTATCAGACCTTGAAACCTTATCGTGGTCAAAGTTCATTACACGACCTTTCTAAAAAGTCCAAACACGGATATGATACGATGTTCCATCATGAAGTTCTAGTTCATATGTTTCGGCTCCATCATGAGATCAGTTCAACAGTACCATATTATTGTATTGTCATCCAAACTACATACAACTGCCAATTTTCATGATGCTACGGTCCTTGGAAGATGGTGAAATTAGTGATCTCAGATTTGATTAGGACATTTAGTTAGTTACATACAGGTGGACCTAATAAAAGCGTGTTAAAAATCAAGTGCACAGCTTTTAAATAGGTAGACATTATTATTTATGTTATTCACAAGATATTGCCGCAAAAATCATTGAATTCTATAAAGTTGCTGAGAGATCCGAGGTTTTGCCGTTTTTAATGCCCCAGTAACTCCACTAAAAGCAGTCTTCTGAAACTGTTTAATACAGATTTTAACATAGTCAAAATTACAATGACAATTAGGTACCTGGCTCCTTGCTTTGCAGCACCTCATGGAAGAACTCCCTAACTGTAGTGTCCCAGTTGGTTTGGAAAAATGCTAGTCCAGCAGGAGTTATGTCATCCTGGTACTTTTGGTACCATTCTCTAGTAACAAATGTCCTGTCTTCCAATGGTGATGATGAAGTTACTGAAAAATCCCATGGTTATTTAGTTTTTTTTTTTTATCATAACTTTTTATTTTTGCTTTATTCCTAAATGTTAAATGATCTACTGAAAAAAATAATGATTAAGAGTATACCTTTTGTAACATTATAAGATAATTTTCCTTCTTGCTTGTATAGAACAAATGCATATCTATGATACCCAGTGCCCTTTAGTGGTATGGGGCGCAAGTAATCCACAATTGTATCACCTTTCTCTACAGCGTTACCAGGAATATTGGCAACTAGCCAGTGTACATACTCTTTGTTGCTTTCTGTTAAATGGCCATCTAAGCTTGTAAGAGCCAGTGTCCACAAAGTACTATCATCACTTTCATAGTTAACAATAGGATACTCAAGTGCTTCCGCTGGTTTTATTTCATTCCCAGTATAAACAGGAAGATAAGAACCATTTTTCAAATCATACAATACTTCCAAATTCAAATATGGAATGAAGTATCCTTCTCCATATAAATGTTCAAATACACCATAGTGATCAGCAATTTGTTTCTTATGCTGGGGGCCCAAAGTGTTAAGCCATTCCTTCTTAGCTTCATTTAAATCAATTTCTAATTTATTATTGCGAGCCAACTGTTCTAGACCCTTGTCTGCCTTATTTTTCTTAAGGTGATCTAACCTTGACACGCGTTTACCCTCTGTTGATTTTCTGGAATGGAATATAATTTTTATTGTTATTTATTTTCAATTTGAGTAGAGTTTTGTCTCCTCTCTGGACTATTCAATACAGGGAAGCATTATAAAGCAAAGAAACAGGTTGCAATTATGGAATGGGCTTATGGTGGTCAGTTGTAAAACTAAATAAACCAAAACAGTGAAAGGGATACCAAATGGCAGGAATCAAAAAGGTTAGTTAAATTTTATAAAATAATTACAAAGTACTTCTTACTTCGCTCGGGGCAAACCAATATCAATTCTGGTTGTGTACAATTCATCTTTATAGTTAAGTTCATCCAACCGCTCCTTTATAGTGCGGCAGAATATGGGAGCTTTGCCTCTTATTCTATGAGCACATCGAATCTGTTGTAATTGTAAGTTGGCTGTCCAAACTCCACGAAGAGTATTTAACATTTTTCTTTTAGAAATAATATTATTTAAAATCGGAAGCTAGATCACATTGAGGTTATCCCAAGTGACATAATAATATGACGTCTTGTTGACAGTCTGTTTTGTGTTACCAGTCTACTTGAACTTATACCCATAAGCTTTGTTTCAGAGTACAGCCAGGGCAATCGGCGTTTAAACCCATAAACGCCGACTGCTGTCATTTTGGTGGTCACACACATTGCAGACCCACATTGTAATTTTTCGAGAGAAGAAGTGCTATTCTAATGCCTAATTTGAATACCTAAACCCTTTTGACTGTAGCCATGTGTCATACCGATCAAGTTCTATTTTAGACACAGAAATTAGAGAAAATAAAATATTCCTGTCATTTTAGATGTGTTTTTCTTTATTCATTCGAATGCCAGCTATTTCTATTTCGGTGTTATACCAATAGTTACGTTCTTTTTAGTACGTTTTCTTCTACAAATGCTGGCAATATGAAAGTTATCGATTTTTGTACTGCCAAAACAAAACGATGTAAAATATTTAAAACTAGCTGTTTCCCGCGGTTCCACCCGCGTCCTGGGGAAATTTCTTCTACCCGGACCAAATTATAGCCTATGTAACCTGGAAAAGTGTAACTTGCCAACAGTGAAAAAACTTTTCAAATCGGTTTAGTAGTTTCGGAGCCTTTAGGGTGTTTGTTTGCATACATACCCTAAAAAATCTGAAACTGCTGGACTGATTTGAAAAATTATTTCACTATCCCCGGGCAACTTATCTACCTACGCTATATTTTATCCGTATTGGTTCCCCCGGAACACGGGTGAAACCACGGGAAACAGCTAGTATAAAGAAGTAAAGATTAGTACATCGAAATATACGAGTTTCACGAAAGATTAAATAATTTTTAACCGACTTCTGAAAGAATAAGTAGTTCTCCAATAGAATGGTTACCATTAGTATTAGTTGTCCATTTACTGGCCTATTCGAACAATATTTTTTTGTTTGAAAGGGTTCCAAATAGTTCCGTTGTCATCAGTTCCAGGATCCGATGGCGGAAACCATGAAAAATCGAGGGCAAGTCTCGAAACATGTAGGCACGCATCGGTCTCTTGGCAGTCAGGTGAATGTCTCGTAGTGGTACTACAAAAAGATGTAATTTAAGAGCTGACCTGATAATGGAGACATCAGAGTTTCTAGGGAACACCTCATGAGTATGTACAGACGATAGCAGGTCAACGTATACGAATCTGTCAAATTTTACTAATCGAATATGAAGCTACCTCCGTTGTGGTAAGGTTGAAAATCTATTGCAGTTTGACAGATTGTGGTAACTTGATGTGCTGTTGTCTGTACATAACTACTAACTACCCCCCGTTTGTGCTTTTTTTATTCGTACTGACAAGAACTTTACACCGACATGAGTTTTGATGGCCATTTCGAGCTTGATGATGGAGACGAAGTACAGTTCAGGTAACTTCTTAATAGTTTATCGTGGTATCCATGAAAATGTGGGTTATGACAACCATTGCTGGAATAAAGTGTGAAATATAATATAGGTGTACATACCTACATACACATACGGTAATCAAGTTAAAGCTAAAAATAACAAAAAATATCTCGCTTCTAAAACCACTGAAAAACTATAAGTAATATACCTATTAGACTACATTTGAGTAGGCACATTAAGTAGAAGTAAATAAACCATCTTGATATCACTTTTTAATAAGTATAATAAAAAACTCAGTTCAACAATAACATACGACAGTAAATCAATATAAATAAAAACAATAATAACAATTAGTTAATCATTTGAATCATTATTTTAAACAGGAAATTAATTATTTGTTAAATATTTATCTATTTGTTGTGTAAAAATCCTATCATTTTCTTTACATTTAGATAAGTGCATAATCAAATCGAAAGGTATTTAAATTACGTACATTTATTTCAACATTATTATTTATTTTAGAAAATTGTATTAGATAAAGAAGTGTTTTTTTGAGATTATAAACTGGACGAAATCATACCGCCAGTACACATACATTAATAATAGAAACACTTGCAAAAATTATAAGATAGAGCCTTATCATTTACCTATAACTTATTCCTGCCTGTAATACCTATGTATATTCTATGTATACCTATGTAAGCGTTTCGATTCCCGGCGATTGCGATTGAGGAAGAGCAAGACGACATTATATATTTTATTCGTGTGCGTAATATTTTTGACGAGCGAGGCGAGCTGCGTTTGAACGAGGCATCAATGAACGAACAGTGGTCGGTCGAGCGAGTGAGTTATCAAGTAACTGGCTGGTTGTGATGTGAGATGTGACTAGCCCGATACAGCTTTAGTAAACGAAAAGCGTATAATCAATACTTATTTTGTTTCCTTAATAAATAATACTATTTACTTACGTTTTGTCTGCAAGGAAATCAGTGATGATATTATCTTCTGTTTAAAACTGTGTATATGTCTCATAATGCGGTGTAAATACTAATGGCAGTGTTATAGTGTATTTTACTATCTCAACATTTTAGGAGCCATTTACACATGGTGAAAAGTCACGTAGACTTTTACTTCAAGTGAAATGTTTTACGTACGTGAGATTCAATTATTCGGTTAATAAGTGTGGCTTTATTTTGATAACGAAAATGGATAGCAAAAACATACAGAAAAATGCCATGCATAAAAGTGCAGAATTCACTTTCACTCCACCACCCGAAGCGCCTGTGTTTGAACCTACGCCCGAAGAATTCTTGGACCCACTCGGGTATATTGCGAAAATACGTCCTGTTGCGGAAAAGACAGGCATTTGTAAAATAAAGCCTCCGTCACGCTGGCAGCCACCTTTTTCTTTAGACGTGGACAAATTGAAATTTGTTCCTAGGATACAGAAAGTGAACGAGTTAGAAGCCATAACGCGTCTAAAACTTTTGTTCCTCGAGAAGATTTTAAAGTTTTGGGAACTGCAAGGATCGCCATTGAAAATACCCATGATCGAAAATAAAACATTAGACTTGTACTGCCTCAAATTTTGGGTTGATGAGGAAGGTGGTTTTGAAGCTTGTAATAGCCCTAAAAAATGGCGTAAGATCGCTAATGCCATGGGTTACAGTCAACACACCAATACTATGAATTTTCTAAGGAGCAATTATGAAAAAATATTGCTGCCTTATGAAATATTTGAAAAAAGTAAAGCAGATATATTAAAAACTGTCAAGAAGTCTGAGCCCAAATTTGAAATAAAAGAAGACGAAGTTGGAAAGCCACAAATAATTGAAATACCAATAGAACGAATAACAAAGATCAAAGTAGAATTGGATTTTGATGAAGATAAACCCCACACAAGTATTAAAAAAACTAAGACANAACTACTAACTACCCCCCGTTTGTGCTTTTTTTATTCGTACTGACAAGAACTTTACACCGACATGAGTTTTGATGGCCATTTCGAGCTTGATGATGGAGACGAAGTACAGTTCAGGTAACTTCTTAATAGTTTATCGTGGTATCCATGAAAATGTGGGTTATGACAACCATTGCTGGAATAAAGTGTGAAATATAATATAGGTGTACATACCTACATACACATACGGTAATCAAGTTAAAGCTAAAAATAACAAAAAATATCTCGCTTCTAAAACCACTGAAAAACTATAAGTAATATACCTATTAGACTACATTTGAGTAGGCACATTAAGTAGAAGTAAATAAACCATCTTGATATCACTTTTTAATAAGTATAATAAAAAACTCAGTTCAACAATAACATACGACAGTAAATCAATATAAATAAAAACAATAATAACAATTAGTTAATCATTTGAATCATTATTTTAAACAGGAAATTAATTATTTGTTAAATATTTATCTATTTGTTGTGTAAAAATCCTATCATTTTCTTTACATTTAGATAAGTGCATAATCAAATCGAAAGGTATTTAAATTACGTACATTTATTTCAACATTATTATTTATTTTAGAAAATTGTATTAGATAAAGAAGTGTTTTTTTGAGATTATAAACTGGACGAAATCATACCGCCAGTACACATACATTAATAATAGAAACACTTGCAAAAATTATAAGATAGAGCCTTATCATTTACCTATAACTTATTCCTGCCTGTAATACCTATGTATATTCTATGTATACCTATGTAAGCGTTTCGATTCCCGGCGATTGCGATTGAGGAAGAGCAAGACGACATTATATATTTTATTCGTGTGCGTAATATTTTTGACGAGCGAGGCGAGCTGCGTTTGAACGAGGCATCAATGAACGAACAGTGGTCGGTCGAGCGAGTGAGTTATCAAGTAACTGGCTGGTTGTGATGTGAGATGTGACTAGCCCGATACAGCTTTAGTAAACGAAAAGCGTATAATCAATACTTATTTTGTTTCCTTAATAAATAATACTATTTACTTACGTTTTGTCTGCAAGGAAATCAGTGATGATATTATCTTCTGTTTAAAACTGTGTATATGTCTCATAATGCGGTGTAAATACTAATGGCAGTGTTATAGTGTATTTTACTATCTCAACATTTTAGGAGCCATTTACACATGGTGAAAAGTCACGTAGACTTTTACTTCAAGTGAAATGTTTTACGTACGTGAGATTCAATTATTCGGTTAATAAGTGTGGCTTTATTTTGATAACGAAAATGGATAGCAAAAACATACAGAAAAATGCCATGCATAAAAGTGCAGAATTCACTTTCACTCCACCACCCGAAGCGCCTGTGTTTGAACCTACGCCCGAAGAATTCTTGGACCCACTCGGGTATATTGCGAAAATACGTCCTGTTGCGGAAAAGACAGGCATTTGTAAAATAAAGCCTCCGTCACGCTGGCAGCCACCTTTTTCTTTAGACGTGGACAAATTGAAATTTGTTCCTAGGATACAGAAAGTGAACGAGTTAGAAGCCATAACGCGTCTAAAACTTTTGTTCCTCGAGAAGATTTTAAAGTTTTGGGAACTGCAAGGATCGCCATTGAAAATACCCATGATCGAAAATAAAACATTAGACTTGTACTGCCTCAAATTTTGGGTTGATGAGGAAGGTGGTTTTGAAGCTTGTAATAGCCCTAAAAAATGGCGTAAGATCGCTAATGCCATGGGTTACAGTCAACACACCAATACTATGAATTTTCTAAGGAGCAATTATGAAAAAATATTGCTGCCTTATGAAATATTTGAAAAAAGTAAAGCAGATATATTAAAAACTGTCAAGAAGTCTGAGCCCAAATTTGAAATAAAAGAAGACGAAGTTGGAAAGCCACAAATAATTGAAATACCAATAGAACGAATAACAAAGATCAAAGTAGAATTGGATTTTGATGAAGATAAACCCCACACAAGTATTAAAAAAACTAAGACAGGATCTGATATAAAACCTGATGTTGATAGCTCTAAGAACAAAGTTGAAAGTGAAGAGGTAAAACGCAACAGAGAACTAAGAAGATTAGCCTGTTATGGACCTGGGCCGAAAATGCCTGGACTCAATGATGAAGAGTTTGATATTACAAAGTCAAGGAAGAGGCCCCGTTATGACCTGGACCCTTTGGCAGTGTATCAGTGTGCTATCTGCCAAAAAGACCACAGAGATGATTTGCTTTTAATTTGCAATGGCTGTTCTGACACTTATCATACATTCTGTTTAAGACCTCCATTGAATTCAGTACCTGATGGAGATTGGCGTTGCCCTTGTTGTATAGCTGAGGAGGTCCATAAACCTGCAGAAGCATTTGGGTTTGCTCAAGCAGAAAGAGAATACACATTACAACAATTTGGAGAAATGGCAGATAAATTTAAGTCAGACTATTTTGCTATGTCTGGTCACTTAGTTCCAACAACAGTGGCTGAGAAGGAATTTTGGAGAATCATTTCTTCAGTGGAAGAAGATGTAACAGTAGAATATGGTGCTGACCTTCACTCAATGGATCATGGATCTGGTTTTCCAACAAAATCCTCACTAAATCTTTATCCTGGTGATCAAGAATATGTGGATTCGGGTTGGAATCTAAATAATTTACCAGTACTGGATGGTTCTGTTTTAAGATTTATTAATGCTGATATATCTGGCATGACAGTGCCCTGGATGTATGTTGGTATGTGCTTTTCAGCATTTTGCTGGCATAATGAAGACCACTGGAGCTATTCAATAAATTATTTGCATTGGGGTGAGGCCAAAACATGGTATGGAGTGCCTGGCAGTGGTGCTGAAATGTTGGAAAATGCCATGAAAGCAGCAGCACCAGATCTCTTCAAATCTCAACCAGACTTATTACACCAGCTTGTTACAATCATGAATCCAAATATCTTGATGGCTGCTGGGGTTCCAATTTATAGAACTGATCAGCATGCTGGAGAATTTGTAGTTACCTTCCCCAGAGCATATCATGCAGGCTTCAACCAAGGTTATAATTTTGCTGAAGCGGTTAATTTTGCTCCACCTGATTGGCTCAAGATAGGACGGGAGTGTATAACTCACTACAAAAATCTCAAAAGGTTCTGTGTCTTTTCACATGATGAACTCATTTGCAAAATGGCATTGGAAGGTGATAGGTTAGATTTGGAGACTGCTCTTGAAACCCAAAAAGAATTAGTCAAAGCTACTGCAGAAGAAGGTAGTTTAAGAGCTCATATAGCAAAAAAGGGTCTTAAGAGCGTTCGTAGGACTGCATTTGAGTTACTGGGTGATGATGAACGACTATGTGAAGTGTGCAAAACTACATGTTTCTTATCTTCGGTATCCTGTAGTGATTGTAAACATATGGTATGTCTGCAGCATGCTGATGACTTATGCAAATGTTCTCTAGAGAAAAAGACACTTAACTATCGCTATGATATGGATGAACTGCACATTATGCTACAGACTATAGACTTTAGAGTAAATAGTTTCGATAAATGGATGACAGAAACAAAAAAAATATTACTCCCCACTGCACCCGATATTGGGAGACTTCAGAAATTAAAATTGTTGATTGATGAAGCCGAGGAACTTAAAATACCAAAGTGTGCCCTGTTGGCACAACTAAAAGAAGAATATTCAAAGGCAACAGAAAATGTTGAACCAATAGTTATAGAATTAGATGATGATTAAGTTAGCATTACTTTTTCATTTATAGGTATAAACTGTAAGATTATATGTATATTGTGTAACTTTGTTATATGCAAGATTACTTATACTTACATTATTATACTGTTATGTTCTCATCACAATAAGGCAGCTTTAAGTATTGTGCTCTGGTTAGCTGCATAGGTGGCTGATGTTCGGTTTTTGTTCATTACCACACCAATACTTCAAAACTGGGTACTTATAATTTCAACTTTGTATAATATTCATAATTATTAGTTATAATTGTATTAATTTTACATTGAAAATAAGAAGTAAATGAACATTCATTATTATTCTATGGCTATATAATGTATATTTGAAACCTGTGATTAAGGACTTTTACTAAGTATGTAAATATCACGGCTTTCCATTTCTTGTCATATTGCAGTAGGAATATTGTATAATTGTAGTGTTTTCCCACCGTATCATAATAAATAAGATTTTGAGATAATTTTAGTTTTCAAATAATTGTTATTATTTTCTTCTTAATGGTATTAGAATTTAGATTCATTGATGGATGGTGGAAATAAGCAAATACTTGGGAAATAATTGGATATTAAAACATGTCGTTTTCATTAAGTATGTTCAATTCTTAAGTAGGGAGGTATAGACATTTTATTATAATTATATTTATTGAATCAAAAGTTAGTTTAAAATTAATGGAGGTTGTTAATTAACTGCACAGTCTTACTTTTATTATTCATTTTACCATTTCAAACCATGTTGGATACAGTAAGATACATTAATAATATTCTGGACATAGTTATACTAGTGCTAGTTTTAAATTCATTCTATGATAAATAATACTTAAGTTTTGGAAACAAGCCTACAACAACTGATCATATGAAAATAATAAATATATGTGTTTTCTACTCAATTTTGCAATTCTTGTTACAAGTTAGGTGTGTTGATCTCAATAAGCAATCAGCATTATAAATATATGTAATCACAAACAAGCTTTATTATTTATTAGCAGTTTTGTAGCAACAAGGTTTCGAAACTATATTTACGATGTTGAGAGTGTCCTGAAATAGTTTATTCTACACATTAACATTAAGAAAATGTAATTTATAAGTGTTTGTTGGTGTGTCAGGTAAATAGGCACTGGTGTAGAATAACCTTGTTGCAGTTATTAAGTAATACAGTAATTAGGTGTGTAACATATTAGGTACTCTAAAAGTATAGAGATATTTTTCTTGTTGCCTGCCTGCATTAAAGCAGGGTTACGATTTGTCTCTTCCATAGAAAAATATTATATTTTTTAAGGGAAGGGCTCTTCAATTAAAGCTTCTCATCTTACTTATCATTTAGGTGTATTAAGTATGGAACTTTTTTTACACAAAGTTGTAGGTATATTTCAATTAATGTATTATTGATTAAAACTAGAAGATAATGTGTAAGAATGTTTCGGAAATAAATACCGTTGATTAGGTACCTATAATAATATAATTAATGTTGAGTGCATAACTGGCTATGAAATGTGTCTAAGAGTGTGTTTATTTCTGAAAAGAAAATAGCCAAAATTGATATTTATTATAGTTATTTAAGATTCACTTTAAACTAACTAAAACTTGACAATTATAAACTTGCCAATCTGATGCTCCTAGCTTATGTAACCAACAAAGTTTGAAGAAATATTCTATAGCATATTTCCTTAGGTATATGATTACTGGTCTCGACTGGTATTGAAGACAATTCTGTAACAACCAGTGTAAGGGTGTGTTTAGACTAAATGCACATTTAACGGGTGTCCTTTAATAATTTTAATGTAAACAGACTCGGAGAATTCTCTTGTGGTTCTCACTAAGTTTGCTATTTTCAATTATAAGCATTCCCTCGTTTAAGTGCACCCTAATACAATGGCCTCAAACGAGCACAATTTGGTCAGGTTTATTTTTGTCTTGATGATAAGTTCACCTATAGAGCATCATTTGCCATTTATCTGATTGAGGATCATGCCCTCCAAATGATATTCATGGTCGTTATAGCTAACAGTTTCAAAAAGACACCTTTACATACACCAGCCACAATGATCCCTAGTAGTGATAAGGCCAATACAAAGATGTACGCCATTTATTGACTGACTGCTTGTATTCATAGGAATTTAGTTCTTTATTTTAATTTAAGTGAACATATATTATGTACCTTACAGTGAAATGTGACTAGTAAATTATTTTTGAGTTGTGTGATTTAATACTGTGATTACAAAATTTTATTTGCTTCTGACAAAATATGTGAAATAATGAAGAGTGTGAGTATTAATTTCAATAGAGTAAAATTAATTAAATTCTTATATTATTAAATGCCTCTCTTATTTTACCGTTTACCTGATAATTTAAATTGATGCCACAAAATAAATAAAAAAGCTGAATTGTGCAAAAGTGTTGTTTATTAAAATCGTGTAAAACTTAACATTAAATATAAGCATTTAAATATATTTGGTGTTACAGCTGTGATTATATCACCGTAAAATCTTTATAAGCATAAAATACATTTATAATACTTTTATTATGCTTATGAACATCATAACTATATAAATGGATACATTATTGACAAATTAATATTATTTTGAAATATATATATTTGTAATTTACATTCAGCCTAAAATAATTGTAAGAGATTTGCTAGCACTAGGTTTACAATAAATATTAAATTCTCTATTTGTACACACAATACACCCTGATTGATGTTACTGAATCAAGAATCATATCGACATGTGAAAAAGTGACTGATTATTCTAATAGCAATTAATTTCCAGACATAGTCATAAAAAAATAGTTAAAAAAAGTAGTTAATAAGTATAAATGTTGCTGAATCAAGGAGTTCCTCTTTGTGGAAATCGCTTTCAAACGGATGGGGATTCCACTATCGTTTACCGTCTACTATTCATGTAAGTATATCTACATGTATTCAAAGAATAAGGCCTACAATTTACTATTTTTGTGTGATAATTGATAGGTATTTATGTATGATAAAATCTGTTCCGTATAAAATATGTGTACGTATTTATTATTTATTTTATTATATAAATAAAACATTTCGTAGTGAAGTATAAAGTACCCTTTATAGCACCTGGATACTTAACAATATCACAACCTTTAAAGTTATAAGAACAATTCTATACTTACAGAATGCCAGAAACCTAACGATATTATACTGAAAATATTTTGAGTAGGAGGGCAGAAACTAGAGACTAGAAAACTTAGAACATCGATAGAATATTTTATAAACAAACAGACTTGTTTAGGAATTGAAAAGATTATGAGTCAATTTTTAATCATCACGAAGTAATTTGTTATTTAATTGGAAATTACATGGTGATCATATTGTTATCGAGCACGTTGCGAGATAAAGTACTTATCGTCCAGAAAAAATATACAAATCAAGCTGATAAAGTATTTTCATAATTTTTACGCGATAAAAAACAAGTCTTAAGTAGACACACGTAAGAACCAAATTCCAATGTGTATGAGTCATTGACTAGGTAGATTTACCACCCTCTACGTCATAGTATATTCTTCCGTGTTTCGGAATAAATGGTCAATTGGGTCTCCCGGCTCTACATATGCATAATTAGCAGTCGTTAAGGATAGTCGGACAACAGAAAGTCTGACAACCTGTCTTACCAAGAGTTAGTTTCACATCTGGTTAGACTAGAAGCAGTAAGTATGTATGTTATCAATGCTATTTAATTATATATTTTTTTCGAGACTTATTTCGCTCTATAAATATATTCAACCAGCCTAAAAGCTAGGTAGAAGATTTGGGGGTGTTGTTACTCTGAATTGAAGGGCGATCACATAATATGTATGTAAGTAAAATAAGCTAAAAAACATTTTCGTATAAAAAAAATGGAGTAGGAATATAGTGAAGCTGTACCTATGTCTAATTCTAGAAATAGAGTTCTGTACCTTATTATTGTAATAGAATTTCAAATCGTTACAAATAATTATAAGTACATGAAGGGTTACCTACATAATTTTGAATACTGACATAGTATTGGAAGACAATAAATAGGGGAACTAATTTTTTGAGCTGTTATTTAAATATTCGAGATGTTATTATGATCAGTTGAAAAACATATTGAGCAGTTATTTAATTTAATGGCGGTTGATTAATTATTGTGACAGTAAAACATGGACAGTAAAAAAAAACAATTAGATGGGTTATTTTATCATACAATGTCAATTCTAAAAATAATTGATCAGTCCAATAATAGAATGAGCAGTAAAAATGATGGAATGAGCAGTTCGATAAATAGTTCAGCAGATCATAGCGAGGGAACTCCGTTTCGTCACCTACATTTTTATTTCCGAAATTCATTGTCCATAACAAGTTTGTCATAAACTAGGTTTTAATGGCAAAAACGAATCGCTGTAAATCCGACTCCACGTAGTCTTGTCTGCCCTACCCCTAGAGTGCAATTCAAAATCGCGTAGGCGCGGAGGGGCGAGGCGGGCCGCGAGTTGAGGAGCAGGTGGTTGTAACAC
>NWSH02000008.1:8598402-8628389 GCA_002382865.2 Heliothis virescens
ATTTTTTATTACTCATTTTTGTATACTTTACTGCTTAGTTTTAACTGCTGAAATAGTTATTAAACTTGCTATTTATAATTTTTAACTTACCAAAACTGCTAATTACAACTGCCCCGTTAAATGAGTGCCAATAAATAGGACGGATATATTTATGAGTATTCATTCATTAATCCTGAGTATTTAAGTACATTTTGCATTTAATGTTACTACTAGATACATACTCAAAAGCAGTCTTTTGGCAAATAAGCCATATTTTACTTAAAATCTAGGAGTTCATATAATCTTCTATAATATAAAAATTAATCGCTAAATGTGTTGGTAAGCGCATAACTCAAGAACCGCTGGACCGATCGGGCTTATTTTGGTCTTAAAATGTTCGTACAGATCGAGGGAAGGTTTATATAAAAAAAACAGGATCCGCGTACGAAGTCGCGGTCAGAAGCTAGTATATTATAAATTAAAAGAGGCTGCACTTTTCTATTGTAATTAATAGGTATTGGTATAATTCTTTATATTAAGTATGTTATATTTTTTAGTCATTACAGTTACTACGGGTAGGACATTTGTATACTTAATAGTAAGAAATATGTAGATTTAGAAGTTACTGCCTTACTGCCTTAGGCCTTCTAGTTAGGTTACAAATTGTATAAAATATAATCATAGTTATAAAAATAGAGTGTAAAGGTAATACAAAAGCTTTGAGATTCAAACCTCCGCGCGTGGTAAAAATATGTAAGTTTCTTAATGCTGATGCAGGCCAGTGTGACATCTCCGAATTATCGCATGAAATCAGCTGCTTTAATAAATAGTCACAATATTTTATGTCGCTTATGTTTGTGTCACATTTCTCTACCCAATAGTTGCCCTTCTTGACTGCACGACTGAGATTACAAAAAATATTAAGTAGGTACAGACGACAGCAGGTCAACGTATACGAATCTGTCAATTTTTACCAATCGAATATTAACCTACCCACTATTGTGATAAGGTTGAAAATCGATTGCAGAAATTTGTCAGATTGTGGTAACTTGATGTGCTGTCATCTGTACAATAGTAACACTAGGGTCAGTTTCACAGTTTCCAAGTACAGTTCTAGGTAACTACTGACAGATAACGCCATAGAAAAGTAGTCAATATTAAAAATATATATAGCATTATCTGTCAGGCAACTCAGAATTTTATCTAGAACAGACGAAATTCGTTGAATTTGTAACCTAATATTAATACCAATTAAGGTGTTATTACAATAACAAATGTTTACAAATATGTTTAGTTGTTCTAGCTTGTTACCGTGACGGTGTCTCTCATTTCCCGGCCTTTGGTTTCAATGGGCAGCGCGAGGCATGCTCCCGCCGCTAAAACAGCTACCAGAGAGTACACGCTCGTAGCTATTACTATGGAATTCTTAAGAAGTACCTGAAATTGTAAACATGACAATCAACTAAAGTAAAAAAAAAAATGTTAGAAATAAAAAGGTGTTTCAACATTCGAACGAAAAAATGCTATGTACTAGTAAGAATCATAATTGGGCACCGTGTGCATGTGACCATTGCCCACTAATCGAAAGTGTTCCCTCATTTATTGGCCAAGGGGGCCGGCTTCGCCTGTCGGGGCTGCGGGTTGTTCGCGCGAGTACTGCGGTCCTGGCATACAAAGGGTTCTCGAAGGAACACGGGTTTTAGTCAGTAAAAGCCTGACACCCAATCACGCTGTCACCCACAGCGGGAAAGGTCGTCTGATGCATTTCCCATCCATAAAGGGGTGCCGGTTTCATCAATTTTATTTGCTGCTTACATGAGTCACGCAGATTATAATTCATTAGAATCATTTAAACTTTTTCTGTTTTACCTGTGCCACGTATGGTGTGATCATGGCTCCGAGCCTAGCGACCGCACTACAAGCGCCCACAGCCGTCGCCCTCAGAGCTGTGGGGTACACCTGCAATAATTTACCACTATTATTAAATATTCAAAGATATAAAACAAAGCGGGATTAAAAAAAATACTTTCAACTGAAGTTCCTTTTAATCTTAATTTTAATAATAATGATTAGAGACTCACCTCGGGAGTATAAACGTAGGCAGCTTGAAATAACCCAGCTATGATTCCTCTTGCAAGAAATAGAACACAGGTCAGGAATGTACGACTGAAAAGGAAATTAAACAACATTAATTTAAGGTGAGAATACATAGGTACATTTTGTTTTTTTTAATATACACAATACACTTATTTATTTATTGATAAATATGAAAAAAAAATAACGTAATTAAACTTACTTTCCATTATATATGAGAACGCAGACACACATTGCGAAGATAACAAATTGGGTAGCCATCGTCTTCTTACGTCCGTACTTCTCGATGATGAATATTGTCGCGAATATACCTGTAGACAAAAAAGGTGTCACAGTATCTGCAATTTTGTAATACATTCTATAAAATACGTAAAGCAGTGGAAAGATATTCTAAAAAGAAAGACTCAAGAAGAGTAGTTCGTTCATCTGTCGTCAAGGTTCTGGCTTGTTATCATAAAGTGCTAATATTATAAAAACGTAATTTTATGAAGTTTTACCATCAAAAAGTAAGGTTACGATTGAAGCTGTTGGTGTCTTATTGTAGGTCCTCTACACTACTCGCGAAGTTCCTCAACGAGGTACTCGGGAAAGTTTATCGGATCCAATGAGGAAGAATTTAGCGAAGCAAAGTTGGCCGAAGTAATCCGAAGCGGCCCTCCACACTCCTCGTATTCACCTATCCTCGGCCAACTTTGCGAGCAGTCTAGAGAAAGAAAGTGAGAGATATCGGAGTTCATCAGTTACCAGGGAACTCAGCGAGCGTGGTCCACAGCAGGTCCATGTAGTCGGTAGTCTGCAGCGGGCGGCAGTCGGCGGCGCACGGCTCCTCCAGCCCGCCGCCCTCCGTCTCGAACAGCTCCGTCGTCATCAGCACCAGCCCGTAGTAGCAGAATGCGCACGACATCCTGTGATGACGACAAAAATAAATACTTAGGTTCAATAAAATTGGTCTAGAGTATTTTTGCTTTTCTCTACAAACTAAAACAACGAATGTACAACTCGTTTAAAATTTATGCTACGTCACTTTTCACTTTGTTATACAAAACTAAGCCGCGACGTCACAAGCCCCCACTTCCTTTTTTTTTTTTTATTACTATTAAGATGGTCGTCCATGAGGTACGGGAAATTCAAATATAAAATGTTTTTTGGGTAGGATACGTAAAATCACTCTTACCATATGAACCAGAGCAGTAAACTGGTGTTCCTTAGATGCGGAATGAGCAGATGCTTCAGCCTGCCTCGCTGTCCTATTCCCACTGAGTCATCGCAAACCAGACGCCCCAATAGCATCGGTCTGCCATTGTCTTGTGCTATCTGAAATGAAATATAACACGGGAATAATAATACAACAACTGATGCAAAATCGCGTTGTTAAGAAAGTTTACAAAGCAACCCGGGATGTGGAATCTGGTATAAACCCTCGTGCATCGGAAAGCACGTAAATGCTGGTCTGGCGCATGATCTTTCTCCGGTTCTTTTGCCATCAGGCTACGAGAGTAAAGGAAAATGTAGCACACTTGTGTCTGTGCAAATGCATATGAACTATAATATGGCTGACGTAGCGGGCTGATAATAAATGAGAAAAGCCGCCGTGGGTAACTATCGGAATGGATGCAATTATTTAAAGTGTATGGTAACATGGCAGATTTACTAAAGTTACCTGTTCCAATGTTGCCAATGCTTTATCAGGTTCACCACTCGCCACGTGATATCTTGCAGATTCAGGAAGCCACTGAAATGGTTACAAGTTAGGAAATTCATTTCTATTGGTTGGAACAGTATACAATATCAATTCAATTAAGTTAAGTAATAGTTAAATTATACAGTTAAGGTATCTTTTAGCAGATTGTTTAGGTGCTTAATCCTAGTAATAGAATATAACCTTTTTCAAAGTATATTTCGCTAGTATACAGTCAAATTAACTCAAAACAGTTTTTCTAAAAGTTACTAGGTTAATTTTATCTAAAGCCATGTTCTTACAATACTTACAGGGCATATAAGAGCAAACAACAGTAGTGGTATGGTAGACAACGCAAGGAGCCAGTGCACGCCTAACGTCGGCATCACAACTAGCGCCAGAGCTACTTCCAAGCATGCTCCTAGCGCCCAGAAACACTGAAATCATATAAAATATTAAATGTTTACCTTTTTGGTTTACTTTATATATTAAGTCTTGACTTTTGTTAGCTGACCTATGACAACCCTCAGGTAATTAAATTCGTGTGTTCTTAAATTTATTATATCTTGCAGTTAGATAGACAAAGAATACTATAGAATACATTTTAATGGTAGTGTGGATAGTTTTTTTGGCAATGCTACATACTGTTTAGAATATTGAAATTATTTTATTTGCTACAGATATAATACTTACATCTAGAAGTACCACACATTTTGCTCTCTGTTTAGTGGGCAAAAATTCTGCATACAATGTGACACTGAAAATAAAAACTATCATTTATTACATGGAATCAGAAACATATTTTTTAAACGGTTTTATTTAGGTCAGGGTGTTTGTTTGTTTGGGTCAAATCTTGTAATTGAAATTTAACCCTCTTCCCGTTAACCGATTGATCTGAAATTTGGTATACGCCTTTGATTCTGGTGACAATACAATAATCCATATTCAATATTATTGTGAATCCAAGATGGCCGCCGCTACAAGATGGCGGACAACTTAGTTTTTTTCATTCTTATCAATATGGATTACAATGAAAGGGCTTTGTTTAAGTAGAATAGCTAGTGCAGTATCAAATTCCAAAAACCAAAGATGCGCGCCGCTACAATAACGCGGACAACTACTTTTTTTTAATCCCATCAATATGGATATCAAATGAAAGGCTTGTGTTAAGTGAAGTACAGTGCAGTATACAAAATCAAAATCCAAGATGGCGCCGCTACAATATGTTGCACTAAATCACATTATGAATCCTCACCCAAGTAAGATCTCGTATCCTGTCGAGGACTTGTGTGGGCCGTAGGTTAAATAGAGATGAGAAATAAAAACTAAAAACTTAAAATAAAAAAAGGTAAAAAAACCACTTTTAAGTTTAAACGGTTTTAGGTAAACAGCAAAAATGTTGCAGATTCAATTGTACTAAAGACTAAAAAATAAAAAAAAATTTAAACAATATGCATGATTACACTAAAATAAAAATCGTGGGGCACGTGAACTATTTTATAATCGTGCAGTAAATGTGCCCCCACGATTTTATTTTAGTGTAATCAATGCATATGTTTAATTTTTTTTTATTTTTTAGCTTTTAGTACATTGATCTGCAACATTTTGCTGTTTACCATAAAACCGTTTAACTTAAAAAGTTTTTTTTACCTTTTTTTTATTTCGAGTCTATTGTCATGTATCGAATCGAATGTTGCAAATTACTAAGCTACAAAATATGTCAATTTTTCTTTCTATATTACTTACGATTGTGGTACACATCCTATAGCAAAGCCCACTAGACCTCTTAGAAATAATAACCAGAGGAAGTTAGGTGCTATTGAGCTCAGCAGGCCATAGTAGAACAATAATACACCACACATACTTAATGCCTGTAAACAGATAAATGAAAATAAAACCATTTGTCAATAGTTTTAAGAGTTTTTGCTTTCTGCTACCTTTTCAGAGTCCTAAGTATCTAACTTCTTAAAAGGTATCCTATAGCTTCCTTCAATAAATGAACTATCTAACACTGTAAAAATTTAAAATTGGACCAGTTATTTCCCAGATTAGCACTTTCAAGCAAACACTTTCTTAAGTATTTTTTAAGGATACACCCATTATTAAATTCTGCCAATTTTGTGTGTTTTACAAGGAGTTTCATAAGGTTCTGCTTACAGTTTTCCTTCCATATCGGTCACTGATGTTTCCCCAAAAAGTGGAGCTTAGCATCATTCCCATGAACACTATGGTGGTGGTCAGTGCTTGCTGGTATCTGTAATGTAAGGCATTGACCCTTAGGAAATATTTAAATTACATTCAATTCCTAAATTATACTGCATTGTAGCTTCATTACAGATAAATGTTATGGGATAAAATAGTAAAGATTTAATGTTTATGTGATTTATTGTTCATGTTCATTTAATTAAGATACCATTTGTTGATTCATTCAATTTCTTCAGTATTCTAAGGATTATTTCATTACAACATTCTTGAAAGGTATTTCATGGCTAAGCCTGAAATACACTTAATTTGCATTGCAATACTCACTTGCTAATATTCCATTCACAATGCAGAGCTGGTGACAAGATACTCAATATTGTCATCTCCATAGAGTCTGCCATCCAGCACAGTCCAGTGAAAAGGGACAGTTTAACTTGGAACCAGCCAAACCCGAGAGCATTTACTGCTTGAGTCACAGTGAAAGTGTCTGAAATATTCAGCAGTTGTTAACCACATTGCAGAGGTAATTACTGTCTCATAATTATGTGTTATGAGATCTGTTGATAAAGTTTTTTTTTGTATGACACATGATTGACAGCAGATTTCTAAACAGTTAAAATGCATGCTCTAATATTTAGAGATCAGTAACAGAGCTTGAACTTTTCTCTTTTGGACGAACGCACGGCAACCAAGAATGGGTTAATACACAATTATGTTTTTCTTCAAGAAAATGAAAGTAACTATACCGTCAGGGACTACGGACACCGATGCCATTTCAATCTCTTGTGGTGGAGGCATCGGCGGCCCGGGAGACCGGGGCCGTATATGGCTGTCATCCAAATCCTGGTATCCTTTAGAACGACCCATCGCGATCAATTTATGAAACTAGTATACACTTCTGACGTGGATATCACTGTGCGAACACCGAGTAACGGGAGTAATAGCGGTTTCTACATTGAAACTTTTAATTGCTGAGATTCCGCCGCAATAAAATAGTCCAGATCAACTGGAAAGTTTCAGCCAATTCACAAAGTTATCACTTTCACATACATTCAACGACTAAACTAGTAAAAAAGTAAACAAAACTATTTTACAAGATTTGTTTTGATTTCATCTTTAGAGTTTTTTGAACGAATGAATGAATGACGTTGACGTCACTTCACTGACGTGACATATGTCATTGGTGTTGCTGCTTGCGAAATTTACCATTATTATCTTTGGAAACCAGGAAAAATTAAGTCTATGGTTTTTACAGGTTTCCTCAAATTCCTTTGTCATTCCGAAAGTCGGCTACTAATGACTAGTTCAAATGTAAGTAAATAAAACCGACTTCACAAAAAAAAACTGAAAGGGAAAAATAAAACTTTTCATATGGCTCTAGAAATCGGTGTCTGCAGGTCTGTTGACTGTGTTTATTTTGCCACCGACTTCTAGAGCCATGTGAAAAGTTTTATTTTGTTCCTTTCAGTATTTTTTTTGTGAAGTCGGTTTTTTTTTGTAAAAAAGATTTTTTATTTTATGCTTTTCAGTTTTCGGGTCTAAAACTATAATATCTTTATTAATACCCACCTACAGTGACAGTCGGTCCCGTAATTGCATCATCGATATACAGGGTTACTTGTAATTCGAAGTATATCCGGAAGGAGGTGATAGAAGGGCCCAAGAGCAATAAATTAAGCCACTCTTACCTCTGAGCAAAGTTCAGTGGTTTCTGGGATATTCGCATTTTTGTTTTGTATGAGTCTTACTAAGTGCGGCCGTAAGTAACGAAATCGTCCATGTATAAAATCGACGCTACCAAATCCAATACTGTTAGATTTTGACATCGTTAAGCTGTATGAGGCAGAAAAGTGCATAAGCTTGAGAGTCATATCTTGTTCCTATAAATACATATTTGGATTTTGTACAGAACTTGGTACTCATTTAGATCCCCATTCTTTTTGCGGTGAAGCCCACAACCAAGCATAGGTTTTGTATGGAACTTGGCTTTCCTTTTTTACATTTATGTTTTTGGTGGGATATCATTATTTTTTGTAAAGAAGCAGGTTTAGATTTTTTTTTCTTGCGTTTCCGCTGTATAGTTTTCTTTTTAGGATTTCGTACCCAAAGGGTAAAATGGGACCGTATTACTAAGCCTATCTCATAAACCGTGATAGCTAGGAAGCTGAAATTTTCACAAATGATGTATTTCTATTGCCGCTATAACAAGAAATATTATAAATTTAAAAAATATTAAAATTAGGGGGGGTCCCCATACAATAAACGTGTGACGTTGTTTTATATTTTCAGATTTTTTCCTACGCTTACACACAATTACCGAGCTAGGTTCCAAATTTCATATTTCTAGGTTATCTGGAAGTAGGTTAGGTTTAGGTACTATAAGTCAGTCAGTCAGTGGGAATTTTACGACTTTTGGACCTTCATATCTTTATAACCGTTTGAGCTAGCTTCATGAAATTTGGGCTTCTAGGTGTCCTTATGGACATAATGAAACACGCGTAGTTTGAAGTGTTTACGTTTAATAGGTTTTGAGTTATGGNAGCCCACAACCAAGCATAGGTTTTGTATGGAACTTGGCTTTCCTTTTTTACATTTATGTTTTTGGTGGGATATCATTATTTTTTGTAAAGAAGCAGGTTTAGATTTTTTTTTCTTGCGTTTCCGCTGTATAGTTTTCTTTTTAGGATTTCGTACCCAAAGGGTAAAATGGGACCGTATTACTAAGCCTATCTCATAAACCGTGATAGCTAGGAAGCTGAAATTTTCACAAATGATGTATTTCTATTGCCGCTATAACAAGAAATATTATAAATTTAAAAAATATTAAAATTAGGGGGGGTCCCCATACAATAAACGTGTGACGTTGTTTTATATTTTCAGATTTTTTCCTACGCTTACACACAATTACCGAGCTAGGTTCCAAATTTCATATTTCTAGGTTATCTGGAAGTAGGTTAGGTTAAGGTACGGTCAGCGTCAAAAGTTGCTAAGCAAATCAACATTTTTAAAAGTGCTTAACCACGTCTAGGATCATAATTTCTTAACAACACAAACGCCAAAATTTGCTTAACATCTTAACCTTCAAAAAAATTAGATGAATAGTCCTGTAAGTTGTTGACGACACGGTGTTTAGCTGTTTTGAAAATTTAGATTTATTCAGCTACTTTTGATGCTGACTGTACTATAAGTCAGTCAGTCAGTGGGAATTTTACGACTTTTGGACCTTCATATCTTTATAACCGTTTGAGCTAGCTTCATGAAATTTGGGCTTCTAGGTGTCCTTATGAACATAATAAAACACACGTAGTTTCAAGTGTTTACGTTAAATAGGTTTTGAGTTATGGAGGGGTAAAAAGTGGCACCAAATGGTTCGTGTAAATATACACGTGGCGCTTGCCAGCCAGTCTTTGCTTGAACTTGGCTTGACACGCTGCCGCGTGTCTTGATAATACTAATGTATACTCTGAGGCTGTATCCGTGTATATGTTACGGTAAATATAAGCAATCGGTAATTATCTATAATTACCAGTAATTATAGATAATTACCAACGCACATGGTAAATATAGTTAATTATTCACAATTACCGTTAATTATATAAAACTCCCGCACGACCGTGGTAAATGTTGAGAGAATACTCTCGTTAAGGATTGAAATCTAGGTGGTTTTTATAGTAAGACCCAATATGTTCTAAATCCGTTTGTCATAAATATAACATTCAATAATAGACGTAAGACATAAAACCGTTTTCAATAAAAGTCTTAAATTTAAGTTGATTCTGAACTAGTAATTTTTTGCAGCAGGATGTTTTCTGTCACGGCTAGCCGGCGCTGCGGGGCTCCGGCGGTCCCAAGCGAGTTTATCATCGCAGATAGGTTTAACGCTCACCACCGCAGCTTCGGCTTGCTGGCCGGCGGTGCCGGCCAGCCTCAGCCGCGGTGGCGAGTGTTACAACCACCTGCTCCTCAACTCGCGGCCCGCCTCGCCCCTCCGCGCCTACGCGATTTTGAATTACACTCTAGGGGTAGGGCAGACAAGACTGCGTGGAGTCGGATTTACAGCAATTCGTTTCTGTCATTAAAACCTAACTTTCAGCTAATATTTTAGGACTTTTCTTTCACCATAAATAAACTTTCGGAATAATACGCATTATTTAACACAATACTTAGGACATTTGAATTTATATTGATTTCATTTGAACTGTTTTTATTTTAGATTCCGATGTTTGATTTCATTATTGACTACATCTACCAAAGGGGTGCGGTAATTTTATATAATTGCCGGTAAATGTGATTAATTTGAAAGTTTTTATCACCTTTACCACGAGCACAGGTAATTATGCATAGTTCCCGGTAATTATACATAATTATCGCAATATCCGCATTTACCGTAACATATACAGCAAACAACTGAAGGCTGGCTTCTATTTCGGTCAACGGCTAAGCATTGCCATACAACGAGGCAATGCCGCCAGCCTTTTGGGTACACTCCCGGTTGGCAGCGATCAGGAGGAATTTTTTGACGCAATTTTTTAGTTTTAGGTAATTTTAAGTGTGTAAATATTATGAAATAGATAGGTTCTTTGTAAATATAATATAAACTGAAAAAAAAATAGAAATAAGAACCACTTTAAAAAGTCGCTAATTATTGTTACCTACTCTTTATCGCCTACACGGAAGACATCGCGGCCAGCAGCTAGTAGCAACTTATATTTTGTCAATTCATAGGTTGTATCTAGCTATAATTAAGATTTACATAGTCATTAACTATATTCAACAATGAATTGAAGCGTACAAAACTTTTTGGATGGAAGAGAATTCAGATGTTTACGAAAATAATTTTTTCTTCTCTGGGCGAACGAAAATGATCAAATATTTTTAGTATTACCTACAAAAATATTTATTTGGAACAGAGGCCAAGACGTTTTTAGCCGACTTCATCTAAGGAGGTCTCAGTAATTCTGTGTCTTATATAGATATTATTATGTTTACGCTACTTGGATTGAATTGAGTACATTAGTTTTGTATTTAAACAATCGCACACGGTCATGTACCTAATTGATATGGTGTTGAGTTCTCGAAGGAATTTATCATGTATTATTATAATTAAAAAGCTTTAAATAGCCAAAAGTACTACGCATTCAGAAAAAGCACTTCAACTTTCCAATAAATTAATTTAAAACTTACCTTAATACTAAATTATTCCGTTTTGTTATATATTTTGTCTTAAATAATTTAAGTTTTCTCTCATAACTAGGATTGATTCGGCACAAATTAACATTAAACTTTGTTGCATGTGAAATCACTACATTGAAGTTGCTACGACTGCTACGCCGTAGTAGGTAATTCTTTATGTCACGACTACAACCATAAATGGGACTAATCGCAGCAACAGCAGGAATATTTAACGTCTGTCATTAATTATTTCCCAATAGCAGTTCTCTGTGGTTTTACTTGCGTACCGTGGGAAAAGATAACTTATGTCTATATTATTTTCATGTAGGATACATACATAGTTTTTGTGTTAAACAAACATCTATTCATTGCTAGTACCGAAACTATATCAACCTGCAGGTTGATATAGGTTATATAGGTAGTAGATGGGTAGTAGTCATTGTTTTAAAAACGTCATAATTTATTGATGTCCCTTTTAAGAAGTCATCTGTGAGCTGTTGTGATTCCATGAGTAGTTTCAATTCAATATGATTTTTAGTTCGAATACTTTATATAGCTGGAGCGTGTTGCTAAGTAACAAGTCAGAAAGTATGACAACTCGTATTACCAAAGGGGTCAGATAGGCAGTCGCTCCATGCAAAATACTCAGTGCAATTCGGTTACACTGGAAGGCTTGAGATTGCGCGGCAGATTGCAGACCACTGTTTATTATATATAGTTTTGTTTAACAATCCATTTTAACGTAAACCTCAAGGAAAAATTACAATCCTCCTATATCATAAATGTGAAGTCAGTAAATATAATGGTGTTTTATGGTTCGCAACAATCAAATTATGTACGCCAGTTTCATGTTTCATTATGACGGAAATGCCAAGGATTATTTAGATTTAATTAGATAATCTTTAACTTAACCTTCTCTTGAAAGCTTTAAAAAACATTCAGGTTGTACGGTGCAACCGCACATTGTAATTTCCGCACTATCCGCAATATTGAATTGTGTCAATTTCTACACATAATTGTACACTCAGTTCACGCTCGCCTCGGTTTCAGTACACATGTCATATCATAACTCATTAGTCTATCAAATCATTAATCCCAAGTGAAGTTTAATTTAAATATTACTGTCATCTATCAATCAGCAAAAGATGTACGATGAGAACCGTGTGAGAACCGTACACGGGTTATTATATAGAAACAAAAATACTGTGATAATAAAATATGTATGTCTTTAGAAAAACTGATAAGTGGCACAATTTATTTGATTAGCCTTAAGTCTTATTAAATTAAGTGCAAATTTTACATTTTTAATTATGATGAGGGACCTTCAACCCCCTTTCTGAGAAGAAGGAGACCCTTGGCCTGACTCACGTTCGTTGGTTATTCAATTTAGTCGAGAAATTCCGCAGTATGAAAATAAAGGACGCTAGTGGGCGTTCTGGGAAAAGGTCAAAGTTAAAACGCGTAGGTTTTGCTGGGTATTAGCCTATTTTATTTCATTTTCTTTATTTATCTTAGAAAAGAAATATATAATGATTCAGCTGTACAATACCGAGTATTTGTTTTAGTTTTGCTACTTTTATATGTAGGTACATTATGAATTCGTATTAGAATATTCCTAACTCTTATGAACGCATGGATCGTTGAATCGATAATTGAACAGAGTAAAACTAATAGTAACTAAAGGCTTCTAGAAGTTTCATTGAGATTATCCTGTTTAAGGTATCGGCTTTCAGTCTATCTTGTAACAATGTTGTTTTCTCCACCTTCTGAAGTTTTCTACAGTATTGAATTGTCTATCGTTGTGATTTTAAGCTTCATTAAATATCATAATTGTAGGCGCACGTGTAAGCATACCCTTGATCATTCTCTTTCAAAGATTCATGTTTTAGTAATTAGTCCATTTATTAAGAGCGACGTAGTCACCTAACTTTCCTGAAAATTGTAGGTAGTCTAATTTAATGCTAGAACTTGCTAAGGAAGATACTTTTATCCCTCACGAGAGTCCTGCTGTGTTTGTTTGAATAGGCATGACGACTAAAAAAATTTAATTAGTCCGTCTTTTAGATTATAAAAAAATATTGCATACGTATTTTTTCGTTTTTCATCTAAACAGATAATTACGAAGTTATAGACCGTTGAAATTGCGCGTGACGTCACGCCTACGTACGATTTTTGCATAGGCGTGACGTCACGACCCCCCACTCCTGAACTTTAATACTCATTATCTTTGCTATTATTCGTAGTATTTCAAAAACAAAAAACCGGCCAAGTGCGAGTTGGACTCGCGCGCGAAGGGTTCCGTACCATGCTGTAGTTCCACGCTTGAGTAACAGATGGCGTTGTATTCAAATTGCACTGTCTTTGAATTTATTGTATGGGGACCCCCCTTATATATAACTTTTTTAATTTTCAGTATTTGTTGTTATAGCGGCAACGAAAATACATCATTTGTGAAAATTTCAGCTTTCTAGCTATCACGGTTAATGAGATACAGCGTGGAGACAGACAGACAGACAGACAGACAGACAGACAGACAGACAGACAACGAAGTCTTAGTAATAGGGTTCCGTTTTTACCCTTTGGGTACGGAACCCTAAAAATACGTGTCCAATATTTTGTAATAATCTAAATTACAGACTAAATGGATTTGCTTATTTTTTACCCTGTCGTCATGCCTATTAAAGGAGGATTTTGTACCTATTTACTAGTACCAGAAAAATGTACTTTATCATTGTGTGGTCAATGCCTGATAAATTCCTATCAAGAAGAAAACACAGAGCGAACAAGCTGTGAAAGACTTATTCTACAAATGTATGTACAGACAACAGCAGGTCAACGTATACGAATCTGTCAAATTTTACCAATCGAAAATTAACCTACCTCCATTGTGATAAGGTTGAAAATCTATTGCAGAAAGACAGATTGTAGTAACTTGATGTGCTGTTGTCTGTAGATGTAGGACATAGTCCACCAATTAGGGTTATTATGTCGATTATGAATTAGATTCAGGTAATAAATATGCGAGGTGTTGTTCCGTTCACAATGTTTTTCCGTCAATGACAATAATGAGCCACCAACTTTACCAGCTTTGACTTAATTTATTAGATCTTCTCTAAGTGAAGTGTCTTTATACTTACGGCCAGATCAGGATGAGATTTACGCCCTTGTTTTATTACCCTTTTACCGAGAGAAAGGAGGATAAATTACGGAAGTGATAAAAGGAAAAGGCACGTATCATTAAAATAAAAAATGCAGTAAAAGATGCTCGTACAATTTACGTAATGATTTTAATTATGTTTTGTCGTTTATATTGATACATTTTCATAGCTCGCTAAGGTCTGGATTCATATCCATAGTTTCATTTTTAGTTACAAGTAGGCAATAATTAAAAAAATACCTATCTATTAAAATACAGTAATGCCTATATAAAATACAAATACACACATAGCAATTTATGTATCTACAGATAGACAAAATTCTGAGCAATACTTTGCAAAACGGTATCTAAACACCTGCTTGGACAAGTTAGTATACAAAATTAAGTTTATCTACATCATAAATGTTTAGGCTTCAACGACTATTTTACGAGTTTGCAGACTGGAAAAGTAATTACTGAGATTAAACCGAAATGTGTACAGAACCCTAACTGTATTTTACAATTAAATTTTAATGTTTAACATCAACTAGTAATACTTTATAGGCCATATTATATAACATTATTCTAAGTTAAAGGATCGTGTAATTTCAACATAGGAAAGTAATTTGACTTTACTTTTAAACAGATATGTACTTTTGAAAGATACAATTACTTATCAAATCTTATAAATGGTGATTTCTTAATTAGGACAATTTAGGAATTTTAGAAAATGTGTGTACAAAAATGATGTTTTACAAACATAAGGAAATGTTTTAAAATACAAATAAAAAAGGGGTAACAAAGATTTTTTTGTGTTTTTTTTAAGTCTCATAGACCAAATGCCATATTAAATAACTTCGGATAAGAAGCAGTAAAGCTAAAATATCACGTAATCCTCTGCATTCCGAGAGAATCTTAACCCTAACAGATAAATAGATATATTCACATAGGTACTAAGTATGTGTACGTTTTTGCTTTGCAAAAAGTTCGTTTCATGGCATTGTCTGCTTAGACCGTTAGTAAGTTTAACTTAAAATAATGAGTTAGCACCCGAGAGAAAATACAATGTTTTCCAGATAGGCCAAATTATGTAACAACATGATGGAAAACAAAACTTTGTAGGTAAAATTCGGTCCTTTTCGAGATTACCTTTTCTAAAAATAACAATACATGGCCTTTTGCAGAATTCGTCATACATCTTTGACATTGTTGTTCGAAATGGAAAAAGCAGTAAGATACCCCTGCAGTTTTATACAAAACTAAAAAATTGATTTCAAATGTTTCTTATCTTTAAGTGTTTTGATGTATTGACTTCTATCTAAATAATTACAAGTCTTAGACGATCAGTACCTACCCATATTTACAAATTGCACTCATTGTGCGACATAGCTGCCAATTGAAGGAGCAACTTTTGTTATAATTATATCATGCATTTTTCAGTCAACGACTCATTTGTTCTAATGGAGATTATAGTCACATTTTGTACCATCATTTACACCCGTACTCACGCTTAACGTAACTACCACTACTTAGTTCTTTACCGGAAGAAGTGTTCATAGAGATAGAAAAGGATCTTCTAAACTTTTTTTTTGTAATATACTCGTCATTGACACAAATTTACTTATTATTCGAAGTGGACGACAAAACTTTATGAAATGGATACATTATACGCGTGACAAATGTTAATATATTTTTTTGTTGTTTTGTTTGCCCGTAACGTGAACCCATGATGTCGCCGCTGCGTAACTATTTAGTCTACTTATTACTCAGTCTCATATTTGTTGGCAATAATTCTCAAGTGTTTGTTTAAGTGGCGATGCGGTGTTTTAGGCCTCGAAGTTCCCCAACTAGATCCGAGTCGTCTGCGATGAAACGTTTTTCAATTCTTCGTCCTTTTGCTGAATCCTGTTGACAAAGAAACAATTTCATTGTAACATCAATTAATTGATTAACTGAAAGAATATTGAGTTGCTAATAGCGATGTACGAGGTGTTTCAGCACTAGTACTGTTCCCCCCGGCGCCGATTGACCCGGCCTCGGGCCCACTGTGTCACCCGTCAGGCCGCCACCCCCGGCCCGGCCACGCTATTTTTAGACTTCGGAGCTTCCATAGTCTTAGTGCGTTTCCAAACAATGAAACATTTATATTTATCGGCTTGAATTAGGGTTTTTATGAAGTCTACTAAAGATTTTTCTTTTTGTACTTTGAGTTACAAAATTTTAGTAGCATGGAAAAATGAATATAATGTTGTCTTACTTGAATTTTTTTATTTGCTGTCTTGTCCGCGAAGTACTGAACAATAGTATCGTAGAAGGCGTTGCTCCTTTTGTTCTGCTCGTTCTGGTGTCCCTGGGTGTATGCGTTGTTGGCAGGCCGGGGCATCACGACTTCCTTGTCTCCAGCTTTGGGAACTACGGTGGTAATCTCAGGGGCTGCAGTGGTAACGCTTCTTTTGTTACCATTCCAGTTGATGAAGCCGTCGTCAGAAGCATAGTCATCGTCATCAATCCGGGGCACGGTTTTGGGCACATGATACAAAGGCTTTCCTGCCAGAGCCTTCAATTCTCGAACATCTTCATCCTCGGTGTCGTGCTCCTCGTAATCAACAGGCGGGAAGGCTGCGCGGGCATTCTCGCGCCGCCTCTGTGCGTCTTGAGCCATTTGTGTAAGAATCAAATTGTCGAGGAAGGCTGCACTGACGTCATCAACGTCGTTGGATTGCCAGCGGGGCGTGGTGTCACTCTCGAACCATGTTTCTTGTCCGATAGGTAGCGCTGCTAGTCTTTCTTCTTGTCTCTTCGGCGCTTCGTTTGCAATAAAATGTCCATAGGGATCGTAAAAGTAAGGGTATGGAACCTGAGCGTGCATGTCAGGGACACTGATCGCCGGTGCATCATAAAAGTACTGAACTTTCGGAGCATAGTAATATTCATCATCTGGGTACTCCCTAGAGGTTTGCGGGTACATAGGCCATCCCTGCATAGGATAAGCCTTTGCTTGAGCTACTAAGTAGCCAAGTAAGACTGAGAGAAGCCTAAAACAAAATTTGCATTATTAATTTTAATGTAAATTTTTAAATATTACAACTTAACAAAAGATACCTATATAATTTTCAGGAATCTTTTTCACAGGCATAGGAAAAAAGAAATAATGAGCACTAATTTGAATAACCAAAATATTTGTTTACCAATTTCTTACAATAAGAACAAAAATATTATTAAGAAAAATTAAATAATAAAGCTCACCTTAAGCTCGACAGCCGCATGTTGCACATAATTCACAGTTAGATGTTAGTCTAGGCGCGATCAGAACACGACTACAAGTAGGAGGGGAGGGCTCGCCGGCTTTATAAGCAGGTCGCCCACGCGCGCCGCCCACACGTTCTCAATGAAACAGCGTCCCCCGAGCACCCCCTGTGCACCCCACGTACACCACCGTTTGCCCCCAACTCCACGCCAGCCTGACGACCCAACACCCTCCCATGTAGCCTCAACCCGCGGCATTCTGCTATCGATCGCGCCCACAGATTATTCATCTTGCTATGATACTGTTTTTACTCCTAGCGAACCTTTGACGACGATTGACAAGCGGTTACTACATAACGTTATAATGCATTTTTTCTATGACAATCGATTAAATCCCTCGCATAAACATTGGACTAAGCAAATATGCCAGTGGGGTGGGATGCCATCTGCTCTGGGAGGCGCGACAATTATCTATAGATAGATTTTGGACGCATTATATTTGTAGATGTATAGGCATAGCATACTGTGGCTCTGGTTTAAATTTAACTCAGTAAAGACCATTTCTGAATGTGTAGAATGTTGTGATACAGAACTAAGTATCAAACACGAGCCTAATTTTACAACTCGAAGCTCTGAAACAGAATTCTTCACTGGTTTTTACGAATTTGGATAATCAAAGTTTGTGCTCTACATAACGTATTTTTCAGTTTTCACCTCATTTAAGATTGAAACATTTAATGATGTTGAAAGTTTCGAACAGATTAATAATTTTATGGCTGAAAATTGTTTGGATAAAATCTTAATTTATTGCTATTCTCGTACGCATTAAATCCTTCATTCATTTTCTTTTCAGGCTGCTCGCATTCATGCGTATGACGCAAGCCAGACAATTAAGTCGAAGAGTCTTCAGTAATAGCCGTACTCGAGTGTAAGTGTCCCCCACTGGAGAACTCGTGTAGGACGTAATGACCGTACTGCGTCATGAGGAAGGAGCCTCACGACACGAGCGGCGTCTACTCTGTCTGTGGCTGCGGGCAGACTCTAACTACGTCTGTATGACCGGCCAAGAGCGAGTCAGTCTGCGCACAGTATATTTATTTATTCTAGTTTTCAGTATTTGTTGTTCTAGAGGCAAAATAATTTCATCATCTGTAAAAAGCTGTCTATCTATCACGGTTCATAAGATACAGCTTGGTGACAGATGGACAGCGAAGTCTTTGAAGTTGGATCCGTTTTATCCTTTGGTATGAAACCTTAATGAATGTTTTAATTTCAGCTTTATTGATAGATTGCAGACACAGTTGTAGGAAAATATAATATAGGTTCTGGTAAATGTAATAAGCGCAAATTCAATATCCCATAGTATTTATTTTCCTTTTTGGAAACAGGGTAGCAAATTGGCAAAATTATGATTTTTCGCATTGAAATGACGATGTTCAAGCAGGTACCGGATAAGTTCCCCCGAGACGCAAAGAACGAATATAAATAATTGCTAAGCTAAAGCCAAACTGATAGGCAATATGGTTTTACATGCAACGTAGGCGTTGAACATTGTTCACGAAAGTCTTTCTAGAAACAAGCGATTAAATATTTTGGAGGGGAAATGTAATGTCAAATTAAATTGATTCCTTGTTTTTTTTATAACCATCGAAAATTTTTCAATGTGTTTTTCAAATTTTTCAAACATGACATTGAAGGCCAAAGTTGAAAATATAGTACATAGCATTGTTGCTTTAGGGTATGAAATTATAGCCAGTAATATATAAAATTCACTTTGAATGAAATTATTACTCGTTTATGGCGATTTATCTCTCAATTTACTTCGTAAAATATCGGAGTTTCCAACGTACGATTACGGGCAGCTAAACATGAGACCACTTAATTACTTCAGACTTCAGTGGAAATTCGTAGGACAAAGTACTAAATATTTAAGGGCAAAAGAAACACCGCGTGGGATGTAGTTAACATTCTACGACCTACGCCTTCGTTATAAAAGATTTTTACTTCGAAAAAGATTAAACATTTTGTTTAATTGTTAACATAAAGTCATTTTAGGACAATGGTTAGGCTTTTATTGTATACTAGCTTCTGCCAGCGACTTCGTTCGCGGATCATGTCGCTTATGCCAGCGACAACGGGTCATCATAATCAAATATCTGAAACGTCTGATGTCAAATTCTAATACATACCACGGGGAAGCAACGCGAGATGATTCGAGACGTTTCAGATCTTTATTTTTTGTAAGTCAACTCGCACTTGGCCGGTTCTGTAATTAGGTATGACCGAGAGTGTTATAAACGTAAAAGTAGGCAAATGTAATCAGAAAGCTTCGAACTGCTAAGCTATCGGGAGTTATACGTACTATTGTGAGTCAACCACAAAAGATAGATATATGGTGACATAGGATATTTTTAATATAATTTCAAGGAGAACATATCCGTCATACATGATTTCTGTGTAGCTTTAACCATAAGGTTGTACATGCGACGGAAGCTTAAAAAATGGAGTAATTTCTCCTGTTTTTCCAACATTTCTCTTCACTGCTCGGCTCCTATTGATTATAGCGTGATGAAAAGTATCCTATAACTTGCTCTGGAGTATGAATAATAATTGTACCAAGTTTGGTTAAAATCCGTCAAGTAGTTTTTGTGTCTATAACGGTTATACAGACAGACAGATAGACAAAAAAAATTACTGATTGCATTTTTGGCATCAGTATCGATCCCTTATCACCCCCTGATAGTTATTTTGGAAATATATTTAATGTCCAGAATTTACCTCTCTACAGATATATTATAAGTATAGATAGATAGATTTCAGTTTATGAATTTGTATAATCTCTACACATAATTTATAAGATTTATAGCTTAACAAGTTGAACTACAAAAAAATCAAAGAATCATAATTCCGAAACTTACCACAATATTGTAACATGCAAACTGAAGTAATTGTCTCGCTTTAACTTTCATAAAAGACATATATCTATACATATAACAATCATAAATCAGGGGGCACGGCAGTGCCCCCGCCAAGTCAAGCAGATAAAAGCGGCACGGCCGCCGTACCATCCTTTTCTCGAAGCAATTCAGGCTATTTTCGACCCTCTATAATTTCCTTGTGGATAAAACAAGAAGCCTTAATTTTCAGTAACTAATCAAGCATTGTATAAATACGGTGTAGGTATTTAAAATTTCAGACAATTTGAACCAGTAGTTTAAGAATGACAACTTGTTAAAGTTTCTGAATTTTGCCACTCACTGACTCACCGATCATCAAAAGTCCAAGGCACTTCTAGCAGACATAGAAGCTTCAAATTTAGAATACATAATTATAGAGTTTAGTGTCCTTATTATGGGAAAACTTAAATATTTTGTAATTTCGGTCCAGTTTTCTAAATACACTAACTGAATGAATAACTTTATAATCCTTTATAAATGTATAGGATTACAAGGTTACATTTGCAGTTAATGAATTATTACTGTACAATAAAAAATAATTGGTGTAGATAGATACCTACTATATGAGGTATAACGGGAGGGGGCATAGAGTGGGTAAGGGTGTGTTTAGCCCATGGCACTGAACAACATACCCGTGGAAAAAATATGTTGAATTATGAAAAAAAAACGTCTTTCCTTACATTACAAATTCTACTTATGTTCGAGAAAAGTTGTTCAGTTTCCTGGGCTGAACATATCCTTTACGTGTATCTTGTATTATGTATGTAAAGATAAACTCTACAAAAAGAAGTGCGATGCCATCAAAAACATCCTGTAAAAAACCCAAGTCTCGCAGCTCAGTCTCTCTACCGTAAAAAGTTGTGAGATCCATGTAATACCAAGTCGGTTAATCTATTTAGTCTCTACTTAAAGGACCTTCTGTCTTAAGTTATTACATAAGTTATTATCATGCCAATATTAAAAATATTTTATATTTTTAACAAATAGATCGACTTGGCCATCGCATGATTTGGTTATTAGTATGTATCACACTACACAGCACGACGGTTTTTTACAGGATGTTTTTGATGGCTATATTTATCATCATTCGACTTTTCGTGGTCTTATGGGCATATAATTCACTAACTTAACATACAAATGAATAATAATGTCCGCTAATCAGTGTGTTACGAGTCTTACGAGTATGTAGGAAAAATCATGTAGGTAATGAGTTTTCGAAATAAATAATCTTAAAATATAGTTCATAAGTGCTAACTACCAATCTGTTTAACGTCTTTAACAATCGTCCACTTTTACTTCAAATCACTTAGAACTTCGTAAGCTAGCTCTTTCAAATTAAAAGTATCTGAATAAAATTGCTTTAGAGTGGATAGAACGTGCAAATAGGATAAGGATTTTGCACATTTTAATTTTCAAAATTACCGTTATCAATTCCTCACATTAAATCAAACTACCATCATTATCAGATCTATCGTTTCTATAAATATTCCGCTATAAATAGTTCGAACTATAAGTACAGCCACGACTTTTTCCCACGTAAACTCTAAATAACCGAGGTTAATCCATTAGTTATTTTTGGTGACACGTCGAAAGTTCAAAGTTTGACGCTCTATTTTGAACTTGTATAAGCTTGGGAGCTAAGAAACTGGGTTATCTCCGAGAATACCAGGAACTGCAAACACCCTTGTTACCTAAAAGTGAAAGATCTCGGGTTTTTTAAAAGTATTTTACTTTTTGATATTTCAGTGACTTATAGATTTTGATTCTGCAATAAACTCAGTGCTTTTGAGTACGTATATTGAAGTAGGTACCAATCACTTTATGGATACCTAGGTATTATTTGGTTTCGTAACCATTATAGATTGCAGAAAGTTCTCGCGGGCGGCACTCCTATTCTCCATGGGGTAGGTCGGGAGAGGGGGAAGTATCGGGTGAAATTCGGTGCATTCGAAGTGCATCGTCAGGTTTGGGAGCGGAAGTCGTCACAAACAAGGGGTCGATGGCCGCCTGGCGCCTTGCAGTCGTGGTACTAGTCGATACTGCGAAAATACCTTCAGTGTACCTTAAGTTATGGGAAGCCTGTCAAACTCCCGGTTTTCGCAATACGGCATGGCGGTGAAAACCTTACGAAACTTTCTAACTTCACATAAAATGCTTTTCAGCTTGTTCATTTGTAAAGAAATAAGTATTCAGAACAACGTGTTTTTTATGTAAATTTCGGTCACTTTACCTGGATGGCAAATAAACGTGAGCGGAATCAGATTTCTTCTTAAGTTTTCTTTACATTTACTTAGACCATTATACTGATAGATTGTTCATAGATCTGTTGATCTCAAATATTGCCGAGCAGCTCATGGAATTAATTTTCGGGCAGGTCTTATTAAAAAATGAATAATAGGATATAATAAGATTTCTCAATATCATCTTTACTAAGCTAAAGAGTTTGTATGTTTATTTATATGTATGTACGCTTGTTTGCTTAAACGAACGTATTCAGGAACTGCAGGTCTAATTTGAATAATTATTTCGGTGATAGATAGCCCATTTATCAAGGAAGGTCACATGCCACTTTTTAAATGTTTTTAAACTTTCGCGACTTGTACACATATTTTAGTAAATTAGTAAATATGCCACTTTTTATCTGGGTGCGCGAAGTTTTCCCGGGCCGCGGGTGTAACCGCTGGCGGAAGCTTGTTTTGAATATATGAGAGTTGACTATAACCAAAAGTAAATATGGTGAAAACCTACCATAGTCACTTTGGCTTAAAAAATAACATTATTAGTATACTAGCTGTATCTCGTGGTTCCACCCACGTCCCGAGGTAGTTACCTATCACACCAAAATAAAATATAGTCTATGTTCTTACTCATTTCATTTGGCTTTCTTTGTACAAAATTGCATTTAAATCGGTTCAATGGTTTTATCGTGAAAGCTTGATAGACATGTTTTTTTCATATTTATAAGGAAACATGGTGATTTGTTTTGTATTGCCAGGCGCAGATAAGGAACGTATTACGTCAGTATTGTCAGCATTACCGGCCATCACTACTTGGAGGGTTTGTACGTCACTCAAATATTAACAATGTTTTCGTTATCTCGACCTATACAGGTTTGTAGAGTACTTACGTATGTTATAATAACTAATGAGCTGTCATATTTTTCTTTTACAGGAAAATTGTTCTTTATTGGAAATATAGGAAAATTGTTGTATTGTAGCGCTTTTCACTTCGTTTCTGACATTTAAAATAATTAAAGTACTTATACATTACATTACACATATAGGTTTTTTAAAAACGTTGAAATCTTTATACCTGTTACAGACATATTGGTTGAGAACTTATGTACCAGGTATAGTACGCAAGCTCGCTGAACCAATGATTCATTCGAGGCCAATGGAAAACTTCAGTGGAAAAACAACCACTACTGGCTGTAAGGATCATGGAGTAGAAAAATTATTAGTTTACCTTTCAATAGCTTCGAATTTTTCGTGTACGTATGTATCACTTGGGTAGAATGGTGTAGGTTAGTTCCACTTAATCTATATCTATCTATACTTATAATAAATCTGTAGAGAGGTCAATTCTGTAAATGAAATATATTTCCAAAATAACTATCAGGGAGTGATTAGGGATCGATACTGATGCCAAAAATGCAATCAGTAGAATTTTTGTCTGTCTGTCTGTTCGTCTGTATGTTTGTCTCTCTGTCTGTATAATCGTTATAGAAACAAAAACTAGGTACTGGACGGACTTTAACGAAACTTGGTATAATTATTATTCATACTCCTGAGCAGGTTATAGTATACTTTTCATCACGCTACAATCAATAGGAGCAGAGCAGTAAGGGAAAGATCTTTGATTATGACGACCAGTTGTCGCTGGCATAAGCGACATGATCCACGAACGAAGTCGCTGGCAGAAGCTAGTAAGTAATAAACTGAGGAGGTGAAGATTTTCTTTTTAATGAAATTCGAAGATCCGAACTGTAACTATAACTATGTTGTCTTTTATACTAGATTGATGTCAATATGCACGATCCTAGTCAATTCAGTACATTTTTTTTAAATCACTTTATTTATTACAGAAGAATAATCA
This sequence comes from Heliothis virescens, assembly GCA_002382865.2. Lineage (NCBI taxonomy): Eukaryota > Metazoa > Arthropoda > Insecta > Lepidoptera > Noctuidae > Heliothis > Heliothis virescens. The sequence goes on from NWSH02000008.1 coordinate 8,622,962, forward strand.
GTGTAGGTACTAGTGTAAATACCTACTTGCAATTTTAAGTAGCTAGTATTTGATGTGCCTCATGTGCCTGTTATAGCACGTTCCACAGTCAATATTCCATCATTATAATTAAATCAAAAGTGCAGAAACCCGATGCCAAGAAAGCGTGAAGAGTTTTAACATTTTACGGTAATGGGAACTTTATACCCTGGACAATTGGTAATTGTATATTCAAATATAAAATTACTTATGAAATTACATTTAAGTGCCCTTATTTTAAGTGTTAGTTATAAATATATAAATTAAAATAACTTTATTGTGAAACAAAAATAAAACTATTTCGTCATATTAAATTACACATCATTACATCCAAAAATCATGATTACACGGAATATGCTCGCTCAATGTCTGGAAAACCGTTCCGAAAGCGTCGGAACGGTTTTTAATTATATTCAGATAACATTCATATTTGCAACATGTTTCTTGTAACTAGTATCATTGCACTCTATATACATATGTATTTAAAAATCAATGCCACTTTTCGTTGTAATTTTATATTTTAAGAACAGGCTCACCTATCCAAACTAAATGTTTAGGCATTGTTCGGAATATTTAGTAGATGGTTTATGTGCCTTTAAGGCGGAATAAAGTTCGCCGGGTCAGCTAGTAATGTATAAGCAATGTCGTTTATGTTTTCATCACAATTTAAAAAAAATCTTCACAAACTTATTCGCGTTCTTGCACCTATATTAAAGTGGGTACTGACCTGGAACCAGGGTAGGGTTCCAGGTGTCCTATGGGTCAGCAAACTGTGTCAGGTCGGTAAACTAGGTCGTAGCCTCACGGGTCCAGCTTCAGCTCAAGCCTGCTTCGCCACTCCTATACTTAGTATGCGTTAGATGCAAATCGATATTTTGTTACAGATTCGATATTGTAAAAAAAGGTTATTGATAACGAAGGTTACTCAATTCTACCTGCGATGTACAAAACGTGCCTAAAATGAATGGTTTTCAGTAACATTCAATCAAGTTTTAAATAAAAAACTTTTTACAAAAAAACAAAACCGACTTTAAAATAAAACTTTTCACATGGCTCTAGAAGTCGGTGTCTGCAGGTCTGTTGACTGTGTTTATTTTGCCACCGTTTGAAAAGTTTTATTTTATCCCTTTCAGTGTATTTTTGTGAAGTCGGTTTTGTTTTTTTGTAAAAAGTTTTTTATTTTATGCTTTTCAGTTTTCGGGCCTAAAACTATAATATCTTTAATACCCATACCCACCCACAGTGACAGTCGGTCCTGTAATAGTATCATCGACATAGAAAAGCGTATGAAATTTGAAGAGTTCTCTCGATTTATCCAGGATCCCATCATCAGATCCTGACCTGGTGACAATGGGACCCAACTGCGAGTATACTCTTTCATATAAAGAAAGAATTTTCCAAATCGGTCCAGGCGTCTTCGAGAAATCGAGTAACAAAGACAAAAAAAAATAAAAAAAACAAAAAAAACATAAAAAAAAAAAAAAAAACGGTCGACTTGAGAACCTCCTCCTTTTTTTTAAGTCGGTTAAAAACCATTGTCAATTCTTCAAATTACGAGAGTAATTTGCATATAAATTAATAAATTACAGTAATTAATTTGAACTGAAAGATAATTTGTTCAATAGGTTAATGCTTTTTAGGTTCCGTAGCCATCATCTGCTTAGCCTTTTTCCACTTATTTTTGGGTCGGCTTCCAGTCCAACCGGATGCAGCTGAGAACCAATGTTTTACATGGACGATGCCTATCTGACCTCCACAACCCAGTTACCTGGCAAAACCTGGCACCCCTTGGTAAGACTGGTTGTCAGACTTCTGCCTTCTGACTACCCGTAAACGACTGCCAAGATGTTCAAATGACAACCGGACCCACTGTTTATCGTGCCTTCCGAAACACGAAGAACTCGTTATGAAAAGATGGTCACCCATCCACGGACCGACCGCGCCAAGCGTTGCTAACCTTATGATCGATCGATCCGCGCACGGCTGGCTTGACTTAGCCACGAGCTCTTCCGTAGGGCTTCTCGTGATGGACCGCCAATGGCAACAAAACGAACCTGTATAAGATTCGTCATGGCTGTCTTCTGTCTCTTTATTCTGAAAACTATTAAGATTACACAATTCAAACTCGGTAAAGTAGATGTATTACATTTAATGCTTTACGATTCTTATCAAAAATAAAAAATAATAATAATATTAGAGGGGGGCCCCCATACATGAACAGAAACTATTTTTTTTTCTTCATCTATACCTATACTTCGGGGGTGTCTATAGATAGGTCTTTAAAATGAGATTGAGGTTTCTAAAACCATTTTTTTCTCAAAGTCAATCATTTCAGAGTACGACACTTTCAAAGTGCTAAAATGTGTGTCCCCCCCCTGTAATTTCTAAACTACCAAAGTGAAAATCTAAAAAAATATATATTAAAACCTTAATAAAAACTTCAATCAAATTGGTTTGAAGCGAAATAAGTCAGTAGTTTTGAGTTATGCATCTTTTCAAGTAAGCCAGCAATAATTCTTAATTCAAATATATTTGTATTAAAAACAAAAGTTATTTTGTTGCCGAGAAATATTCGTGTTTTAGCTAATTGTAGGTAGTTTATTTTTCATAGATAATGGAACGGAACCCTTCGTGCGCGAGTTCCCGACTTGCCACTTGCCGGTTTTTTTAGTTTTACAAGCGTGAGAGTACTTACAAATTTAATTAAGAGTATGGCCATTAGCGAGATCGTTGTAATTTGCACATGGTGAGCAAAATGGCTTTTTTGTTTCAGGCAAGAGAAAAATTTAAACAGTAAAGTAACCCCAGTAACAAGTCGAGAAGGCTTGCCAATGAGTGGTTCAGTTAAGATGATTTCATGATAAGTGACCTCAATAAAAGGTAAAATCCTTTGAACTTTTTGTCTTGTGAACTATTAGTTTGTCGTGACTTATGACTTATTTGGCTTTAAAAAACGTTTGCAAAATGCGAAAGTGTTCGTTATTCCTAACCTCAAATTTACATTATCTTATTCTGAAAAGGCGAACTTTAATACATTATTACTCATTCGATATCATAATAAATTAATCACTAATTAATAATTATAATTAAGTAGTTACATATATTTTCATGGAAGTTTAGCAGGAAAAGTCATTATTTTTACTAAAGTTTATATTATAAATAATGTATTTTTTGTATGGAAAAGCGGAACTCTAGATGAATCATGTATGTGGCGAGACTACAGCAACGCCTCGATTGCGGACCATTTACAGGAAAATTACTTTACTGGCATGGTGACGAATTGTGAATCTTGTGATCGAATTCGGAAATACGAGTTTTATAGCTTTGACGGGCCATGGTTAAAATGATTTGCTGATTAAAAAATCGGAAAAAAAATTACTATGAAACATGAAAAGATTATCTAATTATAATGTGCAGAATTACTTTTAATTTAGGCTAATAATGACCTGATTGATATTTTTTATATTATAAGTTACCTATTCGTAAACGAATCACAACCTTAAGATTTTTTAAGTTACACTCATGTAGTGAATCATCGACTTCACCAGTCGGTTTTAGTGTCCGAAGCATACTACGCAATGATAGGATTATCTGATTATTTGACTATAAATTATTCGAAACACATAACCGCAGTGCTTTTGGAACAAAGTTTATACCTATAAATGTACCTTGATCGGTAAGGTAGTTGCTTATATTAAAGCCGTTGATTATACCTACAGCATGTCTACATTATAATTTCCACAATAATTAATCCCATATATTTTCTGTATCCATAGGGGTCAAACGTGTTTGAACATGGTCTTAATACTTATTATGTAAGAGTAGTGGTAGTGCTAAATATACATGACTTCATTATAAATAAAACTAGCTTCTGCCGCCACTTCGTACGCGAATCATGTGCTTATGTCAGCAACAACGGGGTCATCAAAATCAAAGGATTTCAGATACTTCGATAGTCGAATTCTAAAGCCCGGGGGTACGACGGATACGCGAGGTGATTTGGAAGACGTTTAAATCTTTATTTGTTAAATCAACCCCACCAGATTAAACAACTTTTTTTCATATTTCTTACTTCAATAAAATAGAATTCAATAGACTCTCAAACCCCGTTTTCACGCCTAGGGGCGGATTTTCAGTAACAATCGTTTTAAGGTATGTCTATACCCTGCCAACAAACATATCTACTAAATTTCATGTTTCTTATTTCAAACATAAGTACTTCCATACAAATCTGAGACCCCCATTTTACACCCCTAGGGTGATTTTCGTAAAATACGAATGATCTTGGCATGGTGAAGAACATTGCTACTATATTCAGAAACTAACTTCTAATTGTCTCTTTTCTTCAAAAATCAGGGGCCTTCTTACAAATTAACCAACCCTCTTTTTACCCCTTAGGGGTGGAATTTAAAAAAATGGTGAAACACTTGCTCTACTTATTTATTTCAGTAATACTACAACGAAGTTCATTGTCGAAATTCGTAATTAAATAATTGTTTCGCCATACAAGTTTCAACCCCTATTAAATCCTTAGGAGACGAATTTCGAAAAAATCCTTCTTATCTCGTGAGAGTATTAAGGTGAACCTCTGCAAAATTTCAGCTTATATTCCACGGGTTTGAGCCCTGCGTTGATTAGTTCACCATACAAATTGTCAACCCCATTTTAACCGGCACCCCATTTACCCTTTAAGAATGTATTAAAAAAAAATGTGAAAACACGGTTTATTATTTATTTAAGGAGTAACTTCACGAAGTTTATGTCGAAATTTGTAATTAATAATACGTTCGCCATACAAAGTTTCAACCACTATTTCAACCCCTTTAGAACACGAATAGAAAAATGGCGAGACCGTGTTTACTTATTTTATGTCAAATGAGTAACTTTTTACAAGTTTCAATGTCGGAAATTCGAATTAATTTTATTCGCCATACAAAGTCTCAAACCGCCTAAGACCCGAATTTAAAAAAATGGCGAAACACGTGTTTACTTATTTATTTCAAGAATAACTCACGAAATACATATCGAAATTCGTAATTATATTGGTCGCCATACAAAGTTTCAAACCCCCTATTTTCCACCCTTAGGACACGAATTTCAAAAAATCTTTCTTAACACGCGTCAGAGTCTTAAGAATGAACCTCTGTGACAAAAATCAGCTTTATAGGTTCACGGGTTTGGGCCCTGCTATGATGAGACAGTGCTCTGCAGTGTTTTACCCGCGTCACGTGAGACAACTACTCGGCGCACCGGACTAAAAGTAGCCTATACCTTCCTCGATAAAATGGGCTATCGAACACTGAAGAATTTTCCCAAATCGGACCAGTAGTTCTGAGATTAGCGCGTGTTCAAACAAACAACAAACAACTCTTCAGCTTTATTAATTATTAGATATAGATTAACTTTCTAC
>NWSH02000008.1:8628414-8658382 GCA_002382865.2 Heliothis virescens
AAAAAAAAAAAAAAAAACGGTCGACTTGAGAACCTCCTCCTTTTTTTTGAAGTCGGTTAAAAACCATTGTCAATTCTTCAAATACGAGAGTAATTTGCATATAAATTAATAAATTACAGTAATTAATTTGAACTGAAAGATAATTTGTTCAATAGGTTAATGCTTTTTAGGGTTCCGTAGCCATCATCTGCTTAGCCTTTTTCCAACTATTTTTGGGGTCGGCTTCCAGTCCAACCGGATGCAGCTGAGAACCAATGTTTTACATGGAGCGACTGCCTATCTGACCTCCACCAACCCAGTTACCTGGCAAAACCTGGCACCCCTTGGTAAGACTGGTTGTCAGACTTTCTGCTTCTGACTACCCGTAACGACTGCCAAGATGTTCAAATGACAACCGGGACCCACTGTTTATCGTGCCTTCCGAAACACGAAGAACTCGTTATGAAAAGATGGTCACCCATCCACGGACCGACCGCGCCAAGCGTTGCTTAACCTTATGATCGATCGATCCGCCACGGCTCTTGACTTAGCCACGAGCTCTTCCGTAGGGTCTGTCCTACGTGGGATGGTGACCATTCCGCAAAACAAATGGCACATAGAACGAACGTATTAAATTCCAGGCGTCTGCATGTCTCTTTATTCTGAAACTATTAAGATTACACAATTCAAACTCGGTAAGTAGATGTATTACATTTAATGCTTTACGATTCTTATGCAAAAATAAAAAATAATAATAATATTAGAGGGGGGCTCCCCATACATGGAACAGAAACTATTTTTTTTTCTTTCATCTAACCTATACTTGCGGGGTGTCTATAGATAGGTCTTTAAAAATGAGATTGAGGTTTCTAAAACCATTTTTTCTCAAAGTCAATCATTTCAGAGTGAGACACTTTCAAAGTGCTAAAATGTGTGTCCCCCCCCTGTAATTTCTAAACTACCAAAGTGAAAAATCTAAAAAAAATATATGTTATAGANCTTTCAAAGTGCTAAAATGTGTGTCCCCCCCCTGTAATTTCTAAACTACCAAAGTGAAAAATCTAAAAAAAATATATATTATAAACCTTAATAAAAACTATCAATCAAAATTGGTTTGAACGAAATACAGTCAGTAGTTTTTGAGTTATAGCACTTTTTCAGTAACCGCAAATTATAACTTTGTTATTCATATATTTGTATGAAAAACAAAGTTATTTTTTGTTGCCGAGAAATATTCGTGTTTTAGCTAATTGTAGGTACGTTTATTTTTCATAGATAATGGAACGGAACCCTTCGTGCGCGAGTCCGACTCGCACTTGGCCGGTTTTTTAGTTTTACAAGCGTAGAGTACTTACAAATTTAATTAAGTATGCCATTAAGAGGATCGTGTAATTGCCACATGGTGAGCAAAAATGGCTTTTTTGTTTCAGGCAAGAGAAAATTTAACAGTAAAGTAACCCCCAGTAACAGTCGAGAAGGCTTGCCAATGAGTGGTCAGTTAAATGATTCATGAAAGTGACTCAATAAAAGGTAAATCCTTTGAACTTTTTGTCTTGTGAATATTAGTTGCGTGACTTATGACTTATTTGGCTTTAAAAAACTTTGCAAAATGCTGAAAGTGTCGTTATTCCCTACCCTCAAATTCTACATTATCTTATTCTGAAAAGGCGAAACCTTAATACATTATTACCTCATTCGATATCATAATAAATACATACTAATTATAATATATAATTAAGTAGTTACATATAATTTCATGAAGTTTAGCAGGAAAAGTCATTATTTTACTAAAGTTTATATAAAATAATGTATTTTTGTATGGAAAAGCGGAACTCTAGATGAATCATTGTATGTGGGAGACTACAGCAACGCCCTCGACTTTGCGGACCATTTACTAGGAAATATTACTTTACTGGCATGGTGACGAATTGTGAATCTTGTGACGAATTCGGAAATACGAGTTTTATAGCTTGACGGGGCAGGTTAAAATGATTTGCTCGATTAAAAAATCGAGAAAAAAATTACTATGAACATGAAAAGATTATCTAATTGATAAATGTGCAGAAGTACTTTTAATTTAGGCTAATAATGACCTGTATTGATATTTTTTATTATTAAGTACCTATTCGTAAACGAATCACAAACTTAGATTTTTTAAGTTACCTCATAGTAGTTGAATTATTCTCCAGTCGGTTTAGTGTTCCGAAGCATACACTACGCAATGATTAGCATTAATACGTGATTATTTGACTATAAATTATTCGAAACACATAACGAGTGCTTTTGGACAAAGATTTATACCTATATATGTACTTGATTCGGTAAGGTAGTTGCTTATATTAAAGCCGTTGATTATACCTACAGCATGTCATAATTATAATTTCCACAATAATTAATCCCATATATTTTCTGTATCCTAAGGGTCAACGTGTTTGAACATGGTCTTAATATATTATGTAAGAGTAGTGCGTAGGTGCCTAAAATATACACTGACTTATATAGAATAACTAGCTTCTGCCCGCCACTTCGTACGCGAATCATGTCGCTTATGCCAGCAACAACGGGGTCATCAAAATCAAAGATTTCAGATCTTTGATGTCGAATTCTAAGAGCCCGGGGTAACGACGGAATACGCGAGGTGATTTGAGACGTTTTAAATCTTTCATTTTTGTAAGTCAACCCACCAGATTAAACAACTTTTTTTCATATTTCTTTACTTCAATAAAATAGAATTTCAATAGAAACTCTCAACCCCCGTTTTCACCCCTAGGGGCGGATTTTCGTACAATCCGTTTTAAGGTAATGTCTATACCCTGCAACGAACCTATCTACTAAATTTCATGTTTCTTATTTCAAAAATATAGTACTTCCATACAAACTGCGAACCCCCATTTTACACCCCTAGGGGTGGATTTTCGTAAAATACGATGATCTTAGGCAATGGGTGAAGACATTGCTACTACTATTAGAAACCTAACTTCTAATTGTCTCTTTCTTCAAAAATCATGGGCCTTCTATACAAATTACCAACCCTCTTTTTACCCCCTTAGGGGTGGAATTTAAAAAAATGGTGAAAAACTTGTCTACTTATTTATTTCAAGGAATAACTACACGAAGTTTCATGTCGAAATTCGTAATTAATAATTGTTCGCCATACAAAGTTTCAACCCCTATTTAAATCCCTTAGGAGACGAATTTCGAAAAATCCTTTCTTATCTCGTGAGAGTATTAAGGTGAACCTCTGCAAAATTTCAGCTTTATATGTCCACGGGTTTGAGCCCTGCGTTGATTAGTTCACCATACAAATTGTCAACCCCATTTTAACCGGCAACCCCATTTTAACCCTTTTAAGAATGTATTAAAAAAAAATGTGAAACACGTGTTTATTATTTATTTCAAGGAGTAACTTCACGAAGTTTCATGTCGAAATTTGTAATTAATAATCGTTCGCCATACAAAGTTTCAACCACTATTTCAACCCCTTAGAACACGAATAGAAAAAAATGGCGAGACCGTGTTTACTTATTTATGTCAATGAGTAACTTTACGAAGTTTCATGTCGAAATTCGTAATTAATTTTCATTCGCCATACAAAGTCTCAACCCCCTAAGACCCGAATAAAAAAATGGCGAAACACGTGTTTACTTATTTATTTCAAGGAATAACTTCACGAAATTACATATCGAAATTCGTAATTAATATTGGTTCGCCATACAAAGTTTCAACCCCTATTTCAACCCCTTAGGACACGAATTTCAAAAAATCCTTTCTTAACACGCGTCAGAGTCTTAAGATGAACCTCTGTGACAAAAATCAGCTTTATAGGTTCACGGGTTTGGGCCCTGCTATGATGAGACAGTGCTTCTGCCAGTGGTTTTACCCGCGTCACGTGAGAACTACTCGGCGCACCCGGATAAAAAGTAGCCTATAGCCTTCCTCGATAAATGGGCTATCGAACACTGAAAGAATTTTTCAAATCGGACCAGTAGTTCCTGAGATTAGCGCGTTCAAACAAACAAACTCACAAACTCTTCAGCTTTATAATATTAGTATAGATTAACTTTCTGTCTGATAAAGCTCGCCTGGTTATTTAATGTAAATTCTCTTTTTCATTAAATCAGCTCTGTTTGACGCCTACGTTCGTCTGTCTTCAGTTATTGTAGGCTAATCTGCCCGCGGCTTCAGCCCTTTAAACAGAGGGTATTTATTAAAAAATCCTGTGTGATCGCAGGGTTATTACATTATTATCAGTTTTTTTGATTTTCCAGTGATTGTTATTTTAACAACTTTTTAGGCACCCACTCGATGCGACCGGAATTATAAATTAAAATTGGACGTTGAAAAGTATAATATGGTGTTTTTTTATTTAGTTTATTAAAAACTATTTCTGTGTTTGTTTTAAGGGATCATAGAAACATACGCAAGTTAAAGTAATTTAGTTAAGTCCTAATTTACATTAGTAAAGAAAGTTTTGTGATGACTTACAAAATTTTCCACATTTCACTCTAAAACGTAAAAGATATATTTATGAATTATTTAGTTAACCTATAACATTTGAAATTGTATCATGTTTTGAGCTTAGAGTTTCACAACTTTGGATTCAAAGGTTAGTTTTTGGAGACGATTAGTTTACATAATAACATAATGGAATATTTATTACGTGTAGCTTCTGCTGGGATTTCAGGTAGAAAGTATGATTGTTCTTAGAGGCTCACAGCTTAGAAATGAAAAGTACCTAGCATAAACTGATGAGGACAATTACCTACAGCATTTGACCCGAAAGTATTTTCCTTTGTAGATACAGGGTATTTTAGTTAAGCCACAGTTAAACTCCGTTTTTCGTCTAACAGTACTCGCGTCAAGTTTCATCTCAACAAGGTCAGTTGTATTTCTTTAAAGGCATTAAAATTAACATTTAATTGCCACTTTTTTATAAGTATCAACGAATATTCATTTCATTTCAAGCGTAGGCAACTGTACCTTGCCTCTCTCTCTGTACTGTAGGTACTCAGATGAGAAAGAAGACAATCAATTAAGATAAGACAAAATATGCAATTTCATTTTACCCATTAAAATCTAGCCGAGGAAAAATTTTAAAACCTTTTTAAAAGGAAAGTCATGCAATATTTATGTTTAAGTTATTTTTTATACACGCACACCAAGAAGAATTCTCGCTTTCTTTTTTTAATTTTACTTAAAGTGGGTAGTGCATTAGTTAGGAGTCCAAAAACTTATAATATGATACCTGGGGGGGTGATTCCTTAACTACAACTGTGTGTCACTCGTATGAAAATTCAATGAAAATTGTATGGCGATAGCAGTTTTAGCCTTATCGGTTATTCTGTTACTATTAAAAGACCAATCGTTTTCCAATGACATGCCATTGGTCTGTCATCTGCAATGTCATCTGTCATCTGACAGTACATTACGAGTACGATTTTTATTCAATTTGCAGAATAACCAATAACGCTTCAATCGTATTGGAGTTGTAATTGGGTCTCACTGTAGTGACAATTGATTGTTGCTTAAGTTTAAGAAACAGACTCAGGCCCCAGGAAGTACGAGTTTGAAAGAAAATCTTATATTTGTAAAAGGTCACACGTGTAGGAAGATGAACGAGAATACAATAGTTATATGAATTTAATATCTCCTCTTTTACTATTGTCGGAAACCTGAAAGTTTATTTTTTTCAATGCTTCTTGACTGTATTTGATTTAGTTTATTTTAAGATTCTTGCATTCGTGTTTACAAGTTCAAAAAATAGAGGGGATAACAGAGCATAATCTATTTAATAAATTCAGCATTCCAAACTCTTCTTAGGAATATGGGCTACAATCGATCAGTCGCATAATATATAACGAAGTAAAATAACATATTTCGAAATTGATAATACATTATAAAGTAATTAACGTTATGTTTGTTTGATGAATACCTCGTTTCTTCAAATTTAATAACTGGAATTTTCATTAAGCGATTTACATCCATTAATGAGATTTTGTTTGCTCATTTGACATCATTATGTGAATTAAATTATGTGAAGACTGAAACGTCAATTTATCTGAAACTGTATAGACATTCATAATCTGAAATCATATAGATATTCTGTGTCTCTCACACTTTCGTAAATTTTTGTGACAAACATACTTTTAAGTTAAGGTTAAGTATTTCAAGGTACGAAAAGCTGATAAATTATTATTGAACTAAATGACAGCAACAATCAGAGACAATTTCAGTACGAACATCTTGTTTGGTATCCCAGAGTAGCAACTGAAGTCCGTTCTTCATATTAATATAATTCCACTACGCTTGAATGCATTTTCTACAAAAATAAATATGAATCAGAATTACATTACATATAAAAATCATAAAGGAAAGTAATACTCGCGAAGTAAAATTCCATGAAAGACATGATGTAGAGTTTCTCAGGTAGACACCCATCCCGTTTCAGCACAAGTACTACAAATAAAGCCATCCTTTTCTGCAAGTCGGGGTAGGTGCTGCTATTTATAGAAACGCCTGGTACATAAAGAATACTAATGAAATATTTATCGGACTTCGACTTTATTCATAATTCTAGTGAGGTTTAAAATAGAAATTGGTAATACCAGTGGTAGCTGAAAATACCTTTTAAGTCGATAAGTGTTCATCTATATACATTTGTGTATTTATAGGTGGCCTGTTATTTCTTGGAAGTCAACTCAGCGTGGTTAGTTAGGCGAAAAACCAATTAAGGTTCCATCCAATTAATTGAAAGCATAAAATAAACAGAATTATGCAATTTGACGAAAACGTTGTTACGTCATACACAGCCCAGTTGAGTTCAAGAAGATAGAATTACGTGGATGGCATATTATTATTCTATTGTAACATTAAATGAAAAATCGTGTTTAATAGGGAATTATTTAAAACTAAGCTTTTTTGTCTACGCCAGAAAGCAACTTTTCCCATTACGTATGGGGAGGTAAAAAATTACTAAAATGAGGTGAATACTTTTATAATATGTATGCCTATTTACAACAGATGTAGTATTTGGCTTATAATATGAATGGTAAGCGTAGTAGACATGGCGTTTGGCCCACAAACAAAATGATCGTCGGGAAATATTGGCCCGGTGCCTGAAAACTGTACGTCAGTCTGTTAGCGCAGACAATTGAGTATGTCATTAAATAAATTGCAGTATCGATATTTATTATAATTTATTAGTTTAATAGTGTACTACCCATTTATTTTTACTCGGTTTTTCGGAAATAAATCTACTGGATTAATTTGGTTTTCTCATTCAGATTGTGTAAAAAGTAGAATTATATTTTGCATAAGTAACGAATATGCTCTAAGTAGGCACCAAGCAAACCGAGGGTAATACTGAAAGACAACTAAGTGGAAATTATTTTGACTTATTTTTTATACAACCATAGGCACCTGGAATGAAAGAATAATTAGTCCGTCTTCTAGATAACCCTAAAATAATAGACACGTTTTTTTTTCTCTTACAAATAAATAACAACGAAAATACAACACGTTTGAATTTTGTATTACGTCACTCCCAGATACAAATCTAATTTGGTGTCACTAACCCATTCCTAACCTTTAATGCATCATATCTTAGTTTAGTCTTTTTAACATTTTGTTAAAATAAAAAAAAGTGTCCAAAATTTTTGGCTAATCAAAAAGACTGATCAGAATAACAATTTTTAACCCTGTCCACATGCAATGCAATCCTTCTCTGTGTGAGAAGAGGCCTGTGCCCAGCAGTGGGGCGATAAAAAGGCTAATAAAGAAGACATGCCTATTGCGTAAATAAATTAAATTCGTGAGTATTTATGTTCTGTTTTTTGCAACATTACCTTTCATCGTATTGCAAGCGAGGGGGATGCTGCCTCCCACGCGATGCCTCTGCAGAGCTGTACGACGCCCACGCTGTGTCAACAAGCAAAGGTCATAATATCTATGCAAGTATTTATAGATTATTCATCAGGGTAAAATAACACGCAATGCTGTTTTGAATATTCCTCATTATTGCATGAGTACTCATCAATCATCAGGCAATCATCACCATCTATGGTATTTCTTGCTATTAAAGACGTATTGTATTGGGAATAAAACACGTCATCTTCTTATAGATGTACAAAAGAGAGAAAGAAAAGAAAGAGAAAAAAAATCGATTCATAGAGGCTAACTTTGCCGATTTTGACGTTCACATTATTCCCGATCAAGTACGTAAATTATTCATTCATATACAATGCACAGGTTTGTGTCACCGAGAGGTAACCAGAGCAAAGTACTGAAGTAGGTCATAAATCGATAAAGCTGCACTACATAGGGATAGGTAGGTATTCAGCCTACAGTTTATCTAGACTTCTACACTGCAGCCGGGCCGTTTCCTTGATCTACTTTCGAACTAGCACGGGATGGAATAAATTGCGTAGCGCGTACAGCCTGTTTTTCTCTTCGTCCTAGAATAATAAGCTGTCATTTTTTTCACGTCAACCAGATTGGCAGTATGGTAATTTTGTACTGTGAATAAAGGCCAGATTAAACGAAGCGTTCATGACCGTACGTATATCTTTGTATTTGATATAAAAATATATATATTTCAATGCCAATTACTGAAAGATTAAAAGTTTACAGCTTGCGAGATTAGCGAAAGTTCCTTTTGATCGGCTGTAGGCGGAACGTGGGTTTACCTAAGTTTGTAATTAGTTCGTCCGTAGTAACATTGATTTTGTACAATATTTAGGAACATGTTATATCTCGGAAATTGCTCGGCGAAACAGCTAGGTATCTATGTAGAAAATAATGAATAATAGTATTTGAAATTGATAATTGGGTATTACTATGTTATGAACCATTTGTATGACAATATATAAATTACTTAAGTACACAGTTTTTCACCTTCTGAAATGCTAATTAACTTTTATGATACAATTCTATATAGAGCACTATATTTTTATCACTGAATTTGTATATATATCTAAGCATTTTATAACCTACATAAAAATATAATTAACATTCTACCCATAAATAAAGCACTTGAAAGCTCACTTTGTTATGAACATGTAGTATAATCAATACAACTCACGTATGGGTACTAATCAAGCCATAGCGAGCTTGGGCTTCAATCCATTCATGAATGTAAGTGCTTACGTCAGCAGCGTTCCTCCCTAGGAGGCGCGGTCCCCCCCCGGCACTAGCGCACAAAAGGGAGGGGGTGTGACGTCAAACTTTCATGCAACAAGTGCCTACAGAAAAGTACCTAGGTATAGGACCCTGCTATTTTTAGACTGCCGAAAAGGCCCTGCTACCTTTGTAGCTGTAAGTATATTCTGATTACATATCTCTGTAATGTTGAATGATATAGATACATGAATGCGTGATCTCGTTCTTTGAATGAATGGTAACGAATAACGACTCCTTTGAGAAGCAATGTGACAGTATCTCTTGTTATTTTCATGTCTTTGATCAAAAATAATGCCTTTATTTGCTTTTTCTTTGTAAAATAGATTTACTTTTAGACAGAACTTTGGTACCATGATACAACAACAATATTATTAAATGGACGTCACTAAATATTAGTAGAGCTGACATTGAAAATAATTATTTTATTTTAAATATTCACATAAAGTTACACACAGCTGCTGCGCTTGACCTTTGTGACCCAATTACAAAACGGCCGCGAAACTATTATACCTATCGATGCATATCCTACATAGAACCTCAAAGCTTATAATTAAATGGAATATCGATATGCAGAACCGGGAATATAAAAAAAAAACACGCAGCGCTATTGCCTGGCAAGCTAACTAGGCCAGATTTCTTGATGAAAACTAGGCAAATAGAAGTTAAGATTAATATGAAACTGAACTTCGAACCCTAAGACGTTTCAGAAATAGCTTTTAAACAGTATTGATTAAATATTTTCCGCCAGACATAGCCCAAAGTCTAAGGACTGTAAATGCAATTTATAAATAGAATCCCGTCGATCGTTACACGTAGACGCAATTATTGTCATTCCGCGGAGGCGGGGAAGCTCATCCCTCTATTTTACCCACACCCCCACATTGTATCGAACTGCCTGGAAAACTTCCTTCATAATACATTACAAGGAGGAAAATTAACACTGTCTTACATAATTCGTACAAAGATATATTTATTCAAGTACATTTTCTAAAACGAGGTGATTAATAAATATTAGATGCTGGTAAATTATTAACATCAAGGAAAATTATTATTATCTCTAAGTTTCATGAAGAACTGGTCTAGTGCTGCCATCTATGTTACAAACCATATAAGAGTATGAAAGCTCCAGTTCTTCGTAAGGTTTTAAACATTTCAGCTTTGAAAGTTCTGCGCACATTATAATTACTTCTACTTTTGTGCCTAAGCTACATAGTTAACTTTTATATGGGTTTTATTAAACATTTAAAGGATGAAATGTTTAAAATACCAAAAATAACTAAATCAATGTTAATATTACTACTTATCGTCATGTTTGATTAAAATGTGACTTAACTTTATTATCTTTCAGAACAAAAATATTCCATTTCAGGAACAAATTACAACTACAATCAGTTTTCTATATTTTGCAATCACAGCAGATAATTAAACTCAAATGAGATCGATTATATAGTTATAGGCAACCAAAATTACAAAGAGAAAACAAACAAGATAGAACTACATCCAGCGCCATCTTTAGTAAAAGCTAAAGCTTACTGTAAAAGCTCGCTCTCATATGTAAGCGAGCTTTACAAACGATTGCGTTAGTCTGTGGTGCGAGATCCCTGTACCAACCGGTAGATGGATCCTTATAGATGTGCCATTTCAAGGAGCTTTTGAACAAATATTTTTTACTCAAACTATAGTAATGTTTATTGTGTAAATTCCGTATAAAAACCTCGTGTTAGCATCAAAAATTTATGCCTTGATTATAAAAAATACTAGCTTTTTTGTTTTTACCCTCATAAAGGTCGTGTAATTAATAAAATAAATATTAAAAGACTTGTTTTCTTGTTGATTGAAAGACTGTTGACGTTTTCTACCCTTGCTTTTACTGATCCTCCGGCTAAGTTATCTAAAATACTAAAACAAACAGTATTATAAGAAATATAGAGTTCAACATTATGAAATAATATAGAGCTCAGACTTCAGCTGAATTACATACTTACCATACAAAATGAGAGTGTTAATATAGTGTTATGAATGAGGAAAATAACGATACAGCGATTATTTTTCAGTTTCCGGACAAAGTTAATGTTTTTCTTAGGTAAAACAGATACAGTAGAAAATCATTAAGAGTAGCTCTTAATGATTCTATTCTCCGTTTGTGCTGCAATGAATAGTAAACGCAACAATTAAATAAACACCGTAGCAATTAAACAAGCATTGTGTCAACTTGACACGGAACTAACTGTTACATGCACAGCTGTTAGATGCGCAAGCGCACGAGCCTCGTAGCCTCATATAATAGACATCAACGCACGTTAATTGTTCGCCAAACCGTGGCAAAACACATGTATTTTTGCTACTTTTATGAATTCCATTGCAGATTTATTTGGGTCACAATAATTTGATAACAAATACGAATTAGGGTCTGCATAAGCATTAAGCTTTTATATTTTTCACATAAATTGTTAGGTATTTTATTAAGTTTCCGACTGATCCATTAAGATTATTTAAAGTGTGTTTGCGAAAGGTTTGGACCTAATGCAGTTGTTGATAATAAATAAGTTAGGTTTAAAAATATTTCAAACCAGTTTTCGTATTAAATACCTATATTCTTGCCTACCAATGCACTCGTAAGCTTTCTTGGAATGGTAAAGTGACTCGTATCGAACAATAAATAGTAGAATCCTTCGACGTCCATTATCTCGGTATCATCATCACGCAGCTACAGTCGAGAGCTTTCAAAGCTGCGGGGGAGGTTCGATGCGACGGAGGGAGGGGCGCGGGCCGGCATGGAGGCCTCCGCCTGCCAGTGCCGCGCCGACTGCGACGCCGCCCGCATGCCGCATACTTCGCGTTCTACACTTGTCAAACATAACAAAAACATAACTGAAAAGTGCTTTCAAAGTGTGTTGCGTGTTTTCGGGTGACTATCGTAATTGAAGTCTTGTTTAGTGCACATCGGGACTTGAGTGTGAGACGACCGTAAATAGTGTTTTGTCACGTGTTTACGAATGAATGTGACGGCGTAGGCGCAGCCGCGGCGGGTCGCACTCTCCGTGAGATATTCGTGCGCGCGCAGGTCGTCGCGGCCATGCTGCATACCTGACGAGAGCGAGTGCGCGAGTCTGCGCGAACGGGACACAGAGAGCGCTCCCGGCGCGCGTCAACTTTCCCTGACGAAGAACAACCCTGCGATGTTTTTGTCGTTGTCATGACGAGGATGGGGCGATGGCACGTGGCGCTGGTCGCGCTGGCGGCGCTCCTGGGCGCGGGCGTCAGCGCCGCCGCAGAGCAGATGCAGTCCCGCGCCGTCGACACTGGCGTCGACCTTCGCGTGCCCGAAGACCAGCCCGTCGGCACTATCGTTGGCAGGATTCCCACAAAACCTGGTTTTACTTACCGCTTCAATGAACCTCCTAAGGAATTCGTCCTAGACCCGGTGTCTGGTGAGATCAAAACCAACTTAGTTCTCGATAGAGAAGCGGTAGACCGTTATGCGTTTGTTGTGTTGTCGAGTCAACCGACTTATCCGATAGAAGTGCGATTGCGGGTGACCGATGTGAATGACAATTATCCAGAATTCCCCGAACCGAGTATAGCGGTTGCGTTTTCCGAGAGTGCCGCGGCCGGGACAAAGTTATTGCTCGATGCTGCCACCGATATGGATTTAGGAGAAAATGGTATCACGAATGATTATAGAATAGTAGATGGCGATACCGAGGGGAAGTTTAGGTTGAATGTCACCGTAAATCCGAGCGGTCAAACCTCTTATTTACATCTAGAGACAACGGGAAAACTAGATCGAGAGACCACCGACTTTTATATCTTGAACATATCAGCACGTGATGGTGGTAATCCACCGAAATACGGGTATCTACAAGTGAATGTATCTATTTTAGACGTTAACGATAATCCTCCAATATTCGATCAAAGTGACTTTTCAGTGTCTCTGAATGAAAGTGTACCACCGGGAACAACAGTTCTAAAAGTGACAGCCACGGATAGTGACTTAGGTGATAATAGTAAAATAACTTACGAAGTGACCGATACCGAGAGACAATTTGCTGTGGATCCGGAGTCCGGAGTAATCACGACTACGAAGAAGCTAAATTGTCCTAAGTATTGTAGTAACACTACTTGCAATATGACTTGCGTTCTAACTGTTATTGCCAAAGATCATGGTGTGCCTCGTCAAGATGCACGGACCTACGTTACTGTCAATCTCATAGATGCCAATGATCATGATCCTGTAATAACGTTTACGTATGTTCCTTCAACGGCTAACTTCGCTACTGTAGATGAAAATGCCAAAAACGGTTCTCTTGTAGCAGCCATCACTGTGACTGACTTAGATGCAGGTTTGAATGGTATTACTAGTATAAGCATAGTTGCAGGTAACGAGCTTAACCATTTTCGTTTGGAAAATTCATCAAGTGTGTATATAGTTCATGTAAATGGCGTGTTAGACAGGGAGGAAATTAGCAAGTATAATTTGACCGTTGTTGCTACCGATAGAGGATCTCCTCCACGTACTGCTACCTCATTTTTAGTTATTCACGTTAATGATGTTAATGATCATGAACCTGTATTTGAAAAGTCTGAATATTCCACTGTACTGACGGAACTTGCACCTTCAGGATCTTATGTGGCCAGTATAACAGCTACAGATGAAGATACAGGGGTCAACGCTGAGATATTTTATGATTTCTATGATGGAAATCAACAGCAGTGGTTTACCATCGACCACTTGACGGGATTAGTTACAACGAAATCAATGTTAGACCGTGAGATTCAAGGCACTGTTGAACTAAATGTTTCAGCCAGAGATGGGGGGCCTAATCCGAAATGGGCATACACAAGACTGAAAATTACCATATTAGATGAAAATGATGAAGCACCAACGTTTTCACAACCACAAATCAATGCCACTTTGCATGAAAATATAAAGCCGCAAAAGGAAATCTTAATTCTAACTGCATCTGATTACGACCAAGGAACTAATGGTTCTGTGTCGTATTATTTGCCATCAAGTATAGAGAGAAAATATCCTAATACTTTTACATTGGATCCTATAACAGGGCAACTTAGCACAATAGTCGAACTAGACAGAGAAAGAATACCATTATATGAAATTCAAGTGCTTGCAAAAGATCAAGGCTTTCCTCCACAATCTTCCACTGCAACAATATTGCTAAAAGTTCTAGATGTAAACGATAACGATCCCATGTTTTATCCACAAAGATATATTGAAAGTATCAACGAGGAAATGCCAGTTGGAACCAATGTCTTACAAGTAAAAGCAATGGATTTAGATGAAGGTGAAAATGCTAGAATTATGTACAGACTCGAAAGCGGTGGAGATGGATATTTCGATATAGAGCCATGGACAGGGAATATTGTTTTGCAGAAAGATTTTAGAAAAGCTCCAGAGACAGTTTATACCTTGAAAATATCATGTAAAGATAAAGGAAACAGACGAGCATTCGAAGACGCTATAGTTGAAATTGTTAAAACATCTCAACGTAAAAATCTTCAATTTGATGGTTACAATGGTTACACTTTTAAGATTTTAGAAGATGAAGGGACCTCAAAAGCAGAAATTGGACGTTTTGTAGGTAAAGTGAATGCTAGAATATCAAGTGACACAATATCATATTACATCTTGGAAGGTGACCCAAAACATGTCTTCAAAATGGATGAACAAACAGGCGTGATAATCACCGATTCTAATGTTGACCGTGAAGATAAGATGACGTATCATTTAAAAGTTATGGCAAAGACCGGCGTGGCTTTCGGATTTACTACAGTTAACATTTCAGTGCTGGATGTTAATGATAACTACCCCATATTTATAGAAGATAAAGATGAAATTCATATTCCTGAAAACATGGCAGTTGGGCAAGAAGTGTACTTTGCTAGAGCCACCGATCGTGATTCAGGTTCTAATAGAACAATATTTTACACCCTGAGTTACAATCCTGAAAACAACTTCAGAATATCGGAAACAACAGGAGTAATTTATTTGAATAAACCGATATCTAGTGAGCCAGGCACTGTCATTTTTATCGAGGTAACGGCAACAGATAATGGAAGTCCAGCACTAGCGGCAAAACATTCCATATCAGTAGTTATCGATGACGTTAATGATCATACCCCTGTATTCGACCACACTTCTTACGAAACATCACTACTGGAATCCACGTTGGTAAACACAAGATTTTTCGCTATATCTGCATCAGATGCTGATCTGGGTCCTAGTGGAAGAATTTCTTACTATATCGCAGAAGGAAATACTGATGGGAAGTTCGGAGTATTCCCAGATGGTTATTTATATGTAAAAAGCTTATTGGACAGAGAAGAACGCGATTACTACTCATTAACCATAATCGCAACAGATCACGGGAAACCAGTAAGATCATCTCAAGTGCCAGTCGTTATTCACGTTCTGGATGAAAATGATAATAGCCCTCAATTTACTAATACCACGTTTATATTCAAAATAAAGGAAAATGAGCCACCCGATACATTTGTTGGAAAATTAACAGCCACAGACAGGGATATTGGCCGTAACGCTGAATTAACGTTTTCATTGCCAATTGCGCAAAACGATTTCCGTATTGATTCCAGAAATGGTTTCATTAAAACGTTAAAATCATTTGACAGGGAGAGTTTGGCACAAAATACGGGTCAAAACTATATTACATTAACTGTGACTGTTAGTGATAACGGTAAAGTTAAATTGTCTGACTCCGTAAGAGTAACGATTTACATAACAGATGTCAATGACAACCCGCCCGTCTTTACGCGAACTCCCTATAAGGTTGAGGTATCCGAAGGTGCCGCTGTGGGAGCTTCTATTATGCGAGTGTACTCGACAGATGCTGACGAAGGGCTGAATGGTGATATTTACTATAAACTAATTGGAGGTGATGATTCAGCGAAGTTTTCGTTAGATGAAGCTACTGGTCAATTACTTATAAATAAGCCTTTGGATCGTGAAACCAAAGACCACTATAAGCTTACCATAATGGCTCATGATTCCGGCCAGACTGTTCGGTTATCTGCGACAGCCACAATCACAGTGGACGTGTTGGATGAAAATGACAATGCGCCCGTATTTACTCAAACACAAATGAAGGTTTCAGTGCTAGAAACAGAACCCGTGAATAAAAAAATAATTCAATTTCATGCAACGGATGCAGATTTGGGCATCAATCAGGAACTGCAATACTCCATTACTTCAGGCAACAGAAAAGATGCCTTTTTTATCGACAGCTATTCAGGTGAACTGTTTTTACACAAACAATTGGATTATGAGGATTTAACTTCGTACGTTTTGAATATAACTGCCACGGATAATGGCAATCCGAGCTTATCATCGAGCATATTGTTTACTGTAAACGTAATCGACGCAAATGACAACGCACCTATCTTTACCAATACAGCTATTGTGCGTCAGATAAGAGAAGGTATTCCGAAGCATACTCCAATAGTGACAGTTACCGCAGAAGACCCAGATTCTGGCTTAAACGGCAAAGTTTATTATTCGATCACGCACCAAGACCCTAATGACAGCAAGCGGCACTTTGCCATAAATAACATCACTGGGGTCATACATACTTTATTGCCTATTGATAGAGAAAGTATTGACACGTTCAGAATAACTGTTGTCGCTTATGATAGAGCTGAACCACCATCGGCGCGGCTATCTGCTGAGAAATTAGTTACTGTAATCGTCGAAGATATTAACGATAATGCTCCAGTTTTCGTATCCATGAACGCTGCCGTGATCAACACCGAGAGGCTAGGAAGAAGTGCGGGTCGTGGAATATTTATTATGAACGTATTAGCGCGTGACTTAGATTCAGGAACAAATGGATTGGTTACTTACAAGCTTATTCACGGTAGCAACGAGGGATTCGATCTGCATCGAAGTAACGGTGCATTGACTTTACGTTATCCTCCTGCGACACCGGAGGCGCGTTGGAATTTGGTCATAAAAGCTACAGACGAGGCTGTGTTGAGTGAACAGAAAAGTACAGAAGCTTACCTCAACGTTATCATGGGCGGAACAGAACTACAAGGTGTTATGTGGACAAACGTAGGGTCGGTGTCCGTGGCTGAAAATGAACCCGCGGGTACAGCAGTGTTAAACTTGACTAATAACTATAAATCCGGGTTAGAATATTACATAGTGAATGTGACTGGTGATGGTAGACAAGTGGACAGGCTGTTCGATATAGATTCTTCGTTGGGAATACTATCAACGGCAGTATCTCTGGATCGAGAAGCTGGTGTGGACCGCTACGAAGTGGAGATATGCGCCGTTTCATCAGGGACGCCGCTAAAAACGACAACGACTAAGGTAAGTTGAAAATAAAATAATATAATTAATTGGACAGATTGCATGGTCGTATCGAGTGATTTTGAGCGTTGTTGTACAGTTAACAATTCAAAGCGAACAATCCAATTAACTTGGCACAATCGCCGGTAGAGACAAAACATCGGCACCGTACTGTTGTTAAAACGAAAATAAATAAAAATGTATGCTCGTTAGCGTATGTCGGCCGGCGCAGTCTAATCGGGGGCTCTAAATTACGATAAGTCGCGTCTCGCAAACGATATCAGAACACTCGTTCTGAAACCTTCCAAAGATTAACTATACGTGAAACATGAGTTTTGTTTGTTATACGTATCATTTCATTAATATCATTCAAATTGTATTAATATTGATTTTGTAAAAAATCCATTAGAGCCTTTTTACATATTTTATAAAAAAGTTTTTATCCACGGTATTTTTTATTATTTACATACTAGGTACTTACTAAGATGCGTTTCTTTGAATAAAACCCAACACAATAATAATTTAAAATTCAATTCAAAAACGCCATTTGACTCAAAAGTTTAAGAGCAAACTGCAAGTTATTTGCGAGAGAAATAAAAAGTACCTAAAACAGGTCGTGTGCTCGTAAAAGATCTCGTCACATTACGATTACGATTTCGTTCCTCACCTTTTGACGAATAAAACGTTGAACCTGTGACATGCGGGTGTGGCCAGTTTACACCATCCGTTTACAGTCCAACACTTTATACAACTATAATACTTTACTTACACAATTTCTAATAGTCCTCTATTTTAATAAAGTTCTGCAAAACGTAAAACAAATGGTTTCATCTTTAATACCAATGATATAAACAATTATTTTTATTATAATGAAATGAGTGCATGTAAACTGCTAGCTGATTGAAAAAAGCTTAAAAGAGCTCGTTACGGATAATAGTTAGTATTTTATTTGAATAAATTCATTCAGGCTTATAATACGCAAACGTGTCTTTTAGTACATACGACGCTTAAAAAAATGTGGTATGACTAGATTGAAGGCTGAATAATATGGTTAGCAGTCACTTCAGTAGATATTATCAGGCGGCGAACGTAATGGCTTTGTCATAAAGTTGTGTCTTACGACTAATAAAACAGTGACTCCAGGGTGATTCAGTGCTAAAATCCTGTCATGGCGTCGTAAATGTCACAGCATGCGAATTATTCTATTTAGGAAGATTTAAAAAATAATTATATAATTTTGCCATCAACACACACATTAAATTGAAGGAATTATTTTATGCGTGCATGAGCCGTTATCTTTAACGGGTGTCCAAAATGTCCTCAAACTTACAGTAAAATCTTTAAGAATCGGAGAAATAATAAAAGCGTATTAAAACTTGAGTCTTGCTTATTTGAATATACGAATCGAATATCTTACTTAATCGACGGCAAGCGATTGGTCGTCGAGTGAGAAGTGTCGCATTTACTACTCAATATATTGTCATAAAACAGTACTTTTTAACAACATTTTATTTTATAATGTGGAATGTCGTTATTGCAACTTGCTGATTTACATACAATTAGGACTTGGAACCTTTATTAGGCATTGCATATCTGGTTTTATTTTAAGATAAAATATTATTGGAATCTGATATTCTGGGGTACCTATAAAAAGATGGTGTCATATTCTTACAAGTCCTGGTTCGATCAAAAATATGCAATCGTAATGTTTGCGTTTTACCACCGTTTTTTTTACAACAACACATATTTTCCGCTCGCAAATAATAAATACTATACCACTACCTAGATTTAATCATTTCATCATTTTTCCATGAAACCAGAATTTGAACAGACAGGGCAATGTGATTTAGTATTTATATACTCACTTTTTTTAATAATTCGCAAAATCGACGATCGTAATAAAATACAAACAAAAATCTTGAAGTCTGCATGCACATCGTAATTATCCATTCAAATGAATGAGCTGAAACCATGTCGTTACGTAAGCATCAACTTGAACGTGTCAAGTTTAAGAAAACGACCCTAATTATTTTTATGATTATAATCTGGAAAGTGGTCAGCGGCGGTCAGGTGCGCTCGGGCTCACATGCGAACATGTCTACGAAACCGTTACGGGTCAGTTGACAACAAATTTGAATTAATTAAGCTATATCGCGTAACGATGTGAACCAACGATTACTGTATCTTTTGTTTTAAACAAAGTTGCGTAGACGAAGTATTTTGTTAAAAAAATAACAATCAGATGGATCAGTCATGCGTTACCGATCTCATATGATATGCAGCTTGCTTGACCTTATCCAGCACCAAAGAATTTATGTATCTGCGGCTTATCTACTCCGTGCATCAAGTCACCTAGAATATAAAACATTTTCATACTCAACATTCGTAGCCTCAAAATTCGCAGAATGCACAGTTTTTATAACTGTTTGTGCTCAGTTGACTCAATTATCATTGCATTTTTAATCGTCGAGGCAATAAAATCATTGGGGGGTATGATTGTGTGTAAAGGAGCGATTTCAGGTAAGAAGGGGAGGGGGGTGACTATCAACCGACACCGAAAGCGCATTAGGGCGCCGGGCTGCATTCCCGGGACTGATTTATGCAACTTGCACCCGGCGGCTCGGCCATCGACACCCGCCTTAATGAACGTACAACGTTACGTTATACTGTGAAATGGCTTTCATTATTTCACGCCAATACTAATAGTCCTGTGTCTACGCGGTGCGTTTAACCCCCATTCGCGTAATGGTTTCTTTATTCTTCTTTTAACTGGCTGAAGTTAATAAATATTGAAGATATGAATGTTAAATGCGAAGCAGATAGCAGAGTTAAACATTTGCGTTGTAAATTGTATACATGAACAAGACTTCGTGGGAATAGATGCTACAAGCTGTGCTTTCCAAATTAATGTGAGGAGTGTATTATCAAGGAAATGCTGATGATACGTAACGGGTGATTGTATGTTGATTCACGTTGATGTACGCAGTCAGTTGTCTACGTTCTACGAACTCCGTAGCAAGCCGGTTTCACAACCAACATATATTATATCGTGTGCCGTCACAAAGGTTCTCGCTAATTTCCACTTAGAGCGGAAATTACATTCGACACAAAAATCGATGAGTCCGTTCGACAGAGCGATGCTCAGAGTCACCGATTTAGCGTCCGACCATTTTTAACTTATTAGCGTTTCGGTTTTTATCAATGAATTTGTTGGTGGCCAGCCAAACGTGCCGATTGGACGAAAACTTTAAATGTTAAATCAACGTTTATTTTAACCTGTTACTCCGCCTAAATGCGTTCCGAAGCGCAATTGATAACGAGTTTGGGTGGCACGTCTCCTAAAAGCGTTATCATTGGGGAAAAAATCACTCACTTTGGTTTTTCAAAGCTAAATAAACAAGACGTATTGTTTATCTTTAAAACGCATTAAGTGGTTTCCGTTCTTTGGTTTTCTTTAACAAATCAACATAACTGATGGTTGGACTCCTTTAGGTGCACAGTAGCCAAATATTTGCAAACTTTGCACATGAAACGCACGACACGCCTTCTCGTCTTAATTGCTGACTATTGACTGGTCTTTAAAAAAATTTTGCTCCCATTTTCTTTGTTCTATGTTAAAAACTTGATTCCTTTTCATATGATACACACAATGTTTTATCTTTATGACAAATGAAATAAAATAAGCAAATACAACGAGTGCAAAAGCAATTTCCCATCGGTGATATACCTACTGACAGATTTACATGTCTGTAACGAGCTCAGAGCTCCAAACACTAATGAGTTAGCAGTGACAATAATCAACCAATTATAAAGCTCGTGTCACACGACTGCATTTGCCATTATATTGGTATAATCGGATAGATAACCGTTGACTGACAAGTTGCCGAAAGACGTCAGTCGTGACTGGAATCGCAGTATCCTAAGTGAAATCCTACGCTGTACCATTTGAGTAAGTTGCGTAAATCAGAGAAATCGTGCGAGGTTTAACTTTAGTTCGGTATCAAATTACTTACACAGCCCTAGTTGCTTAATTCTGCAATCTTAACTCAAAATGATAAATTCGATGCATCGCAACGCGGTTTTAAATGAGATAGGTACTCCGTTTTAAACGAAATATACTAACATCAACAATTTTGTAATCAGTGTCTCTCTATTTGATTTTATATGAATCAAAACACAAAAAAGAAATAGAATAACGCTTTTGAATCTAGCGTTGGGTTTGAAGTTGTTTGTTCGCGTTAATTCTTAACATTTCCAACATCGACCCACGAACAAGCAAATAAAATTAGACATTCGTAGGCAATCTCCAAATAGTTGTATATTATCGTCAAAAGTAACGAATAAGAAGTTCGACAGGTTTTTAGTTCAAACAATAAAATACAAGAGTTATGGACGTGTTCTGACACAAATGATTACTTTATCGTAACGGTTTCCTGTTAACACTGACACCTCGTCAGTGCTAATTCCTTGTTTGTACTAATTGAAATATCACAATATTTTACTTTATGTAAAGATACATTATATCAGTATTATCAATCTGATGTACACAACCACTAAAAAGGAGATGTAAAATATATTCCCTGAGATGAGATAAAAGGTTGTGAACCGACAAATTGAATCATCATTTTATGTTTACAAGCCTTTTAGTTAGTATTGATTGCTTTCGATAGCTTCATTCCTAAAGAGACTTATTTATATATTTTTAAATTGAAGATGTGGTCTAAACCCGATTCTCGTCTAGACATTCTTTCATCATTGATTTATTGTTCGCTGCATACATAAAATACAGTCATTGAGACTCTCAAGGATAACTAGAATTCTAAGAAATTAATGTACTTATTGTTTCAAACTTTTTGTCGGATCTAATTATTGATTTATCATGTACATTTCAATAAGATTAACTGCCACTTAGTGTTGGACATTTAAAAATGTTTGAGACTAATATGATAAATAAAAAATGGCATTATTCATCAATTATGTTTTCTTGGGCCGTAGTTCTGTGCAAGGAATGTCAAGCATTGGGTATTTCTCAGTGCTATCAGCTAAGGCGTTTATTTATAAAACATAGCGCAGTAAATTATAAAGCTATCAAGTATGGTTCACATGTTGGATAAGTTTTTATTGCTATAGAAATAGAAAATCGGTGTGTGTCACCTCTGCTCACGGAATATCGAGAGAGAGAGAGAGATCTAACTAGTTCCATATAGTAACTGAATAAAAAGTTAGCCATTGTGCTATCAAAATCAGCCTTTCCATAAAAAGGTAAAGAAAATTATTTATGTGTAGGTAATTGATGTAATAACCTGCACGTTTAGTTAATTGAGATTAATCATATTAATAGTTAAATAATAAGCGGTTATTTTGGCGTTACATTCTTTTTTAATTAATGCCGCCATACACAATTATTTTCTGAATAACTTTTCTCTTCGCTAGTGTTATTAGTATTATGTATATGTATAGCTTCAAGTAGGTATTTTACTCAAATTATTATTAACACTACGTATTGATAAATAGCTAGATATGTAAAATAATAAAATATCTCATTTCTCATTCAGGCGTTTAATTTGTCAAAGTTTATGGTCCGATACTCGTTTTGAAATGAATCTGTAATGAGTTTAAAATTAGAGGCATAAACATAATTTTCTCGAATATCACGTGGATACATTTTGTCATATTCGTGTTTAAATTATTTGGCATATTCGTTATTGAAAATGTTTACTTAGAATTTTCAATGATACAACTGCCAATCCTTAAGTACAGGCGACAGCACATTAAGTTACCACAATCTGTCAAATTTCTGCAATAGATTTTCAACCTTATCACAATAGTGGAGAATTAATGTTCAATTGATAAAATTTGACAGATTTGAATGGATACCGTGACCTGCTGTCTTTACTATTAGCATACATTCTTTAAAAATAATAGTAAGTACGTGGAGAAAATTATTTAGCATTATATCAATAGTTTACTTTTATTAAAGCTATGGGGCTGTTAGCAATAATTTGTGTATATCTAATGGCATTTGTTTATTTTCGCAACAATTTTTCAATATCTGTCCATAATCACAATATAGATTGTTTCTTGACAGTCCCTCGGCGAGTCCGCTTTCTTATCGTTGTTGACTATAACGACCACTGAAGCATGACCTGCTCTGCCCGCCCCAGCATTCCTATGCAGAGACCTGCTCGGGGACACTGATCGGGCTGTCATAGGCCTTGCTTAATTGGACAGTTTATGTGTGTGCATTCATGTGAAGTTGGACCGGTTCCTAGTGGTTCTGTTGCTTTCTACGTCATACATCGGTGTTTATGTAGGGATACTTATGAGATCGCTGTGTGTATGTAGTTCACAAGTTTGAACTTGTGTGAAGTTTATTATGATTTGTGTATCATTGGCGGAGGCGTGATGGGAGTTTAGCTGAAGCGAGCTAGTCCCTGTCGTCTTTATTATGTTCATATCTTCTCCCCGAGAGATGTAGTTCGATACAATATTATACAGCGCAGTCATAACTTTTCCGCCACGAGCAACATCTGCTCGCCCATACGGAAAACCAGTCATATTTATCTAACATCTAATTACGTTAAAATGTTTTATCAAACCTGTCACACGAACAACTTTGAAATGTCGTTGAACAAACTTCAAAATGTAAAGCTGTTCAAAGAAATAAAACCACCAAAATAACCCTTACACAGTAATTTATGTGTATTGATTATTCAAATTAGCTAAACCGAATGCATGGAATTTTAATCTGAATGTTCAAAAAATTATACTTAGTGTGTTTATGCGTACATGGTATATTGCACAAGCTTTTTAATATAATATAGGCACCTATAACGAGATTCAAGAAAGATTCAAAAGATTTATTGTAGAATTATAGTTGCCTTCCTGCCTGCAGGTGTATTGTGTAGTACACAACTGATTAAATATTTCGATCATCTGAGCGGTGTGAAGTGTCTTTAAAAGAGTTACGCAATTCAAAAGTTAACATGTACTTGTGATATTTATAACCCTTTATTATATGTATGAAAATCATATTTTATTTGATGTTCCATTCAAGTGACCGTTGCTCATCTACACAACCATTTGGAGAAAAACGCCTTTCACTTCTATATAATTTGGAAGCGAAATAACTTTTAAATCGACATAATACCGCCACCTGTAACTTAAAGGCTGCAAACCTTACGCCTCCACGACGTTTCATTGCAAAATTGATTTCCTGATGGTATCTAACCTCCCGAGGGAACGTTGGATAAATAAATACTTTACGATAATCTTCGGAGATCTGAGACAGGCCAGAATTACAGCAAGGCCGGGATATTACTGCATTTTAATTCCGTTCCCGACACACCTCCGTCGCATTACGATTTGATATGATTTAGTGCGTTATTGTACGTGCCACGATGCGCAACCCTCGTATCGCATAAGTCAAATAAATTTTGGAAAGGTTGAAACGAGCGTAGCTGGCTGATCTCGATATCTCTCGCGTGTATTACCTACTAAATTACAATTAAGGTCGCCGTTTTGACACTTCACGCTATATTTAAAAGGGATCTTTGCTTATTATTTTGCCTTGGTAAGCATGTTTTGGCATGTTTTATCTATCGTTTTTTAGTGCAGCTGATTATGTGATCTTATTGATTGTTGTTGCCTTCTTCTTGAAGATGGTACTTAGTTTTCTATACTTTGAATGATATCGTAACTTTAACTGCTGTTACCAAGAACTCATTAGCATTACTTAAGTATCATTAAACTGAAATTACTGCGTAGATAAAAAAGCTGGATTGAGAAATGTAAATAAATGTTCTAATTAAAACCTGAGGTATGAATATAGACACTAATCCTTTTAAAAGCCTTGGGACTTAAGATAAAATGTAAGCAATATGGAAGACGCACTGATTCTCGCCATCCGCGGCAGAATCTCGTTTAGTACATCGATAAAAGTTGTAAAATGCAAATGGGGCTAGTGAAATGTTAAGAATCTTACGCCCACGCCTTCAGAACCGTTACTTCATTCACATATACATACATACAT
The DNA here is from genome assembly GCA_002382865.2 of Heliothis virescens. NCBI lineage: Eukaryota > Metazoa > Arthropoda > Insecta > Lepidoptera > Noctuidae > Heliothis > Heliothis virescens. The sequence continues at coordinate 8,653,932 of NWSH02000008.1, forward strand.
ATATTTTCACACATAACGTTAACTTTTCGTATTCACTAATAAATATAGATAATGGTACTTTTTATGTANAATTAATGTTCAATTGATAAAATTTGACAGATTTGAATGGATACCGTGACCTGCTGTCTTTACTATTAGCATACATTCTTTAAAAATAATAGTAAGTACGTGGAGAAAATTATTTAGCATTATATCAATAGTTTACTTTTATTAAAGCTATGGGGCTGTTAGCAATAATTTGTGTATATCTAATGGCATTTGTTTATTTTCGCAACAATTTTTCAATATCTGTCCATAATCACAATATAGATTGTTTCTTGACAGTCCCTCGGCGAGTCCGCTTTCTTATCGTTGTTGACTATAACGACCACTGAAGCATGACCTGCTCTGCCCGCCCCAGCATTCCTATGCAGAGACCTGCTCGGGGACACTGATCGGGCTGTCATAGGCCTTGCTTAATTGGACAGTTTATGTGTGTGCATTCATGTGAAGTTGGACCGGTTCCTAGTGGTTCTGTTGCTTTCTACGTCATACATCGGTGTTTATGTAGGGATACTTATGAGATCGCTGTGTGTATGTAGTTCACAAGTTTGAACTTGTGTGAAGTTTATTATGATTTGTGTATCATTGGCGGAGGCGTGATGGGAGTTTAGCTGAAGCGAGCTAGTCCCTGTCGTCTTTATTATGTTCATATCTTCTCCCCGAGAGATGTAGTTCGATACAATATTATACAGCGCAGTCATAACTTTTCCGCCACGAGCAACATCTGCTCGCCCATACGGAAAACCAGTCATATTTATCTAACATCTAATTACGTTAAAATGTTTTATCAAACCTGTCACACGAACAACTTTGAAATGTCGTTGAACAAACTTCAAAATGTAAAGCTGTTCAAAGAAATAAAACCACCAAAATAACCCTTACACAGTAATTTATGTGTATTGATTATTCAAATTAGCTAAACCGAATGCATGGAATTTTAATCTGAATGTTCAAAAAATTATACTTAGTGTGTTTATGCGTACATGGTATATTGCACAAGCTTTTTAATATAATATAGGCACCTATAACGAGATTCAAGAAAGATTCAAAAGATTTATTGTAGAATTATAGTTGCCTTCCTGCCTGCAGGTGTATTGTGTAGTACACAACTGATTAAATATTTCGATCATCTGAGCGGTGTGAAGTGTCTTTAAAAGAGTTACGCAATTCAAAAGTTAACATGTACTTGTGATATTTATAACCCTTTATTATATGTATGAAAATCATATTTTATTTGATGTTCCATTCAAGTGACCGTTGCTCATCTACACAACCATTTGGAGAAAAACGCCTTTCACTTCTATATAATTTGGAAGCGAAATAACTTTTAAATCGACATAATACCGCCACCTGTAACTTAAAGGCTGCAAACCTTACGCCTCCACGACGTTTCATTGCAAAATTGATTTCCTGATGGTATCTAACCTCCCGAGGGAACGTTGGATAAATAAATACTTTACGATAATCTTCGGAGATCTGAGACAGGCCAGAATTACAGCAAGGCCGGGATATTACTGCATTTTAATTCCGTTCCCGACACACCTCCGTCGCATTACGATTTGATATGATTTAGTGCGTTATTGTACGTGCCACGATGCGCAACCCTCGTATCGCATAAGTCAAATAAATTTTGGAAAGGTTGAAACGAGCGTAGCTGGCTGATCTCGATATCTCTCGCGTGTATTACCTACTAAATTACAATTAAGGTCGCCGTTTTGACACTTCACGCTATATTTAAAAGGGATCTTTGCTTATTATTTTGCCTTGGTAAGCATGTTTTGGCATGTTTTATCTATCGTTTTTTAGTGCAGCTGATTATGTGATCTTATTGATTGTTGTTGCCTTCTTCTTGAAGATGGTACTTAGTTTTCTATACTTTGAATGATATCGTAACTTTAACTGCTGTTACCAAGAACTCATTAGCATTACTTAAGTATCATTAAACTGAAATTACTGCGTAGATAAAAAAGCTGGATTGAGAAATGTAAATAAATGTTCTAATTAAAACCTGAGGTATGAATATAGACACTAATCCTTTTAAAAGCCTTGGGACTTAAGATAAAATGTAAGCAATATGGAAGACGCACTGATTCTCGCCATCCGCGGCAGAATCTCGTTTAGTACATCGATAAAAGTTGTAAAATGCAAATGGGGCTAGTGAAATGTTAAGAATCTTACGCCCACGCCTTCAGAACCGTTACTTCATTCACATATACATACATACATATATTTTCACACATAACGTTAACTTTTCGTATTCACTAATAAATATAGATAATGGTACTTTTTATGTAAAAAGTTTACATATATTTCAGACTTCCCATGGTATCGTATCAATTTATCGGCCAAACCGTTTAGTCGAACGGTAAAATGTTATCTAAGATACTGCTTTTGGTTTAAATATCAGCTATTTATGGTCCGTCTACGTTGACATACAAGCAAGTGGGATTTAGTTTGTTCATTTCGGAAATGTAAGATTTACGAACGTTTCACGAAACGTATGGTGATTATGCCTTTGGTTCTACATGGGAAGTTTGTATTAACAATTATTTGCCCTGCCACGACCGACGACGATGCATAGGTACGACATATTTTAAAGATTTTACCCCTTTTTATAATTGAACTTGCCTATCCATCAATCCCTTAAGTGACATCCTTTACCTTCGGTGACATTCCGTATTTTAGACATTGTAAGCATTGAAGCATCCTTATCGCCAGCATTAACCGTCCTATTTTAGTTAAAATGCTCAGGCATCCAGAATAAATAGGTGTTTTTCTTTTATTTGTCGATTTGAGGAGAAGACTTATCGGACACCTTTTATGATCCTTTGTACTACTAGATTTCAACTCGTTAAATGTGGTTAATAGCAGGTGGACATTAAGATACTTTATGTATGAAACACATGGAATATCAACCGCTTCAGTACCTATTATTCGGGCCTAAGCTCATACTTATCTAAAAACAAAGTTTCATAATAGGCTTAAAATATTTATATTGAATCTATAAAAATATATCTAAATAATAATTCTACGTAGCAATTTGAATGTGATGGGAGAGTCGAGTGTGGAGTCCATATATCTAGACGGGCAAGACAATAGACTATAGCAGTGACTACATTTCATCCGATAATTGTAGAGGGCGCGTGAGTCGATCGTCGATGCGCAAGCGCCCCGAACGGCAGCTAAACGCCATTTTGTTATTAGGGATGCGATTCATCGATAATGTTCAATATTATTTATTATATCGATACGTTATTGATAGCTTAAGAATAGTTAAGAACTATGAAATATATTATTCTTTTACTAATAAGGCACACACGAAAATATAAACGGTTATATCTATTTATGTCTCAATTGTCAAATGGGGTAGATTTATCTGTTTCAGCGCAGATAATAATTTATGCAATCTAGACAAGTAGGTATGTCTTTTGTCAGAGCGGAGTTATTTATGAATGCCTACTCAAATTCCTAACCTAGAATCACGCGACAAATATTGGCGTGGAGTATTAGGACATGACAGCTAATTGTAGAATAAATAAATATTTATTAGTACAAATTCGAACAGCGTTAATGACTGAAATATTTAAAACTATATTTGCTCATTAATAAAAATGCAGTTAAAATATTTAATCAAATGAGATCAATGAAATTTATTTACAGGTAGATAACAAAAAAATAAATGCGGCGTGCACTGACACATCACTATTCTGAGGAAACGGGCCGTTAAAAATATTTAATTTGGTTGGCGCGTAACCCGTAATTACCTGTTACATAGTTATTCACGATCCACGGCCTGTGAGTAAATCCACTGCTCAAGTGGACTTGAAATGTTTACAGAAATGTACCCGCTTGTTGGTTTGTTTGAGAATTACGGGCACGCGGTCATTTAAATTAATTTCAGACAACCAATAATACTAAAATTCAGTGTCTCGTTACTTTGGCATTAACAGAGCTTTATAGAGAACCTACATTCATGAAGTTATGTCTGCAAGTATTTGTGCAGTATTTTCATACCCACCAAAAACATAAATGTAAAAAAAGGAAAGCCAAGTTCAATACAAAACCTATGCCTGGTTGTGGGCTTCACCGCAAAAAGAACGGAGATCTAAATGAGTCCCAAGTTCTATACAAAATCCAAATATGTATTTATAGGAACAAGATATGACTTGGCCAGTTTTTATTACCTCAGTTATTCTATAAAGTTATTAATAAAATATATATAAAACATTTTTTTTATCCTGATAAAAACTAGCCAAGTCATATCTTGTACCTATAAATACATATTTGGATTTTGTATAGAACTTGGGACTCATTTAGATCTCCGTTCTTTTTGCGGTGAAGCCCACAACCAGGCATAGGTTTTGTATTGAACTTGGCTTTCCTTTTTTTACATTTATGTTTTTGGTGGG
>NWSH02000008.1:8661092-8678937 GCA_002382865.2 Heliothis virescens
TTTCTAGGTTATCTGGAAGTAGGTTAGGTTTAGGTACTATAAGTCAGTCAGTCAGTGGGAATTTTGCGATTTTTGGACCTTCATATATTTATAACCGTTTGAGCTAGCTTCATGAAATTTGGGCTTCTAGGTGTCCTCATGGACATAATGAAACACACGTAGTTTCAAGTGTTTACGTTAAATAGGTTTTGAGTTATGGAGGGGTAAAAAGTGGCACCAAATGGTTCCTGTAAATATACACGTGGCGCTTGCCAGCCAGTCTTTGCTTGAACTTGGCTTGACACGCTGCCGCGTGTCTAGATACCAATTCTATATGATTTAACCCTTATTGTTATTATATGATGTACTTATAAAAAAACTGTTTCATGTAACCTCACATTTCATTACTATTGATGGCTTACTAAAACCAATTAGAAATGCTAAAACCAGTTCGCAGGTTCTACAACAAGTGTGAGAACTTGAATTATTCTACGCCGTATAACATGAGCCCTCTACTTTTTTTAGTAATAAGCCTATTCAATAATATAATTCAGTTAAGCAAAGGGGTCCGAGTTTTTGTTCGGTTTGGAGTGCTTTAATTCTGGTGAAGATGAAAAGAGCTTAATTATTAAAGAATGACCTTGTGGAGTGGAAAGGTCGATGACACGGCCGTTTATAGTAAATGATTTAGTATAGCAAATGTGCTAGATTGTTATCATTGTCTCTCGTCAAGTATTTCCTAATTAGATAACATCATTTCGCAAGGACTAAGCTGTTCACCTTTACGGATTTTTTAAATAGAATAGCTGTGACATCGGTGTCTTTGACTAGCGTTGTTTCATGACTAAGAAACAAGAATTCTCACTTTTGAATTTGTGAATAGACTGCTAAATAAAAAAATAGAAAGATAAGATTAATGTACCTGTAAGAACTGTCAGAAATTTTGGACAGTTTGTAAGTAGTTTTTTTTTATATATTTAGCTCCGCTTTTGTGCACCGTTAAGTGAGTCAGGTAGTTTCTTGGAAATATTGTCCGCATTTTTTACACAATGCTGTATTTGCTGGTTCTTTGAATTCGAGGTGACCACAGAGCGTCTAAGCTTATCACATTTATATTAAATTTCAAAAATTATATTCTGAAATAAAACAGCAAGAAATATTAATTGGTATTCATGCCATAACATTTATATTTGACAAATATTACAAAAGCATAAAAATCTGTTATATTATCCTCTTATCTTTGAGATATCTGTTATCTCTATCTCATAGTGGCAGTGAAACAAGCCCTGAATCTAATAAATATCAATGATGTTTGTACATAAACCAAGCAAACAGGTTTGATACCTGGGTCGCGAGGATATCAATTTTAAAACGCTCGTAAATAAATAAATATTCAGCAAAAAAACATAATATGTGTCTACATTCTACATATACCCATGCAAGAAAAGTAGACTGTACGATTTGAGACTGCTATAATGACTTTAGGTCGGAAATAAATCACTGAGGACGTTTACGATATAGCTTCATTTAAACTATAAATAATTACGAGTTCAAGTGCCTCAGCGTTAAATCAAAACAATTTATGTATTAGAATGTCACTAAATAACATCGCTATTAAACAATAACATTCGGAATTGTCTGCGTTTTGTAATTAAAGTTTGATTGCTTTTTCGATACATAATGTTACCATCTCCAAAGAGATGATTACAGTAATATTTTTATAATTGTTTAGTTTTACTTATGCTAAGAGGAAGTACGTAGATGACTTCAATTTGTGACGACATGGTTTGTTGAACGCTGAATTGTGTTCATTCATTGATGAATTGCACGGTTTCACTAGTATCGTGCCAATTGTATACGGTCAGAATTCTATTATGTTCGCATCTTACTCAGCTTTAAGAAATGCAGGTATAGGCTAGTGGTGAACAATGTTTGGTCCAACAGTGGGGCCAACTTGCCGTGGCATCCGCCGCTCATCCTTACGTAGCTCGCGGCTATAAAGGTGCGCCATAAAACGGGTCTCACTTTATGACCATTTGACGAAGTTATATACGTTTTTGAAGCCATTTCTTAGCCGGGCCGACCATTGTGGCTGCGTGACCACTCCGCGGCGTCTCCGTGCAATTCTTATTATTCTAAAGTCTGATGCTATTGCGGGGAATGGATTTTTAGCTCGAATTTCCCAGAGATTTACGGATATTATTTAAAGATCTAATACCATTGTCAGATAATCAGTTTAGGTTAATTCGTTTACGAATCGTGCCGGCAGAGAGGGGCCCGGGCTATCGCGAAGGAAATCTGCAATCTCGACAATGCTGTATCAATATTCATGCTTACGGTCGCGACCCCTACTATTTGCATAACTGCGCAATGCATTCTCTCGGTTGCAACTGTTCTATTGTTTTATGATCTAAATGACCACGCGATATAGGGCCAGTCACGATAATCATGTATGTTAATATGTATAGATGCATGTTTATAGTTTGCACTACATTGTAGAAGTCTAATTTTGCTCTAGAATGTAAATCTGTAAAAGGTTCCTATTCAACAAACATTTTTAGATTGCGTAACAATAAAACCTCTATTGTTTACATGTATGATATATATATAGCTAGCAGTATGATCCATTAAGCCAATTAAATCTGTAACAGTCAATTAAAAAGAACAAAATATTGATTGTCTTGGTATTGACAATTACAACAATTAGTAATTGTGCACGCTCCATTCGATTTGTGCATGGTTGGTATCTGATGATGGAAGCTGCTTCATGAAACGATTTTAATAGAAAAACCGGTTAAGTGCGAACTTGAAGTTAAACCAGTAAATTTCTAGCTTTACTTTCTTGAATTATTTATCTAAGAAATACACTTGGGAGCAATAAATCTGTCAGTTAATAAAAATATTTGATATAAGCTGTTTCCTGCGGTTTCAGCCACGGCCTAGGACATTTTCTCGCTGCCACGACCTAGTGGACAACAAATAATATTTTAATATTACATAATACTTAGATATATTCTGCTAAATGAAAAATAGAAAGATGAGATCAATATCCTGTAAGAACTGTCAGAAATTTTGGACAGTTTGTAAGTACATAGTTTATTTATAGAAACAAAGAAACTCATTCTTTTCAGTATTCAGAGTTGAAGAAACTCATAAGTATGTAGGTATTTTTAGAGAGCTTTCGATTGTGCTTTACAATAGTAAAGTTGGTTTACCATTTACTACTTTAATCAACTATTTACTCGTTTAATCAACTCGTATATAAGATTCAAATTTATTTTGATACTCAATGTTGTCTTACTGTTATTGAATCCTAAATCACACAGTGACAGGTACTTGATTTAACACTCATTTGAAAACTCGTCCTCATTAATTTTTAATTATGACCGATAATGTTCTAAATCCGAAGTTTCTCTGCCTTTATCAGGGATACAAAAACTTGTGTAAAGATCTCTATATCAGGCAGTGGTTAGATGCGAACTGAATATGTAGTATATGTCGACGGAATTTGATGTGTAACGAGTGCAGGGGCTTGTCTGTCTGTGTCACTAATTAGCTGGCTCGTTACCAGTTCTTCGTCGGCTACATTATAGAGAATGGGCACTAAAATTTAAATACTTCAGTAATTGTAAATGGATATGACTCTGTCTACACAAATATGTTGCAAATGACTCTTTGAAGGATTATGCGGATAATTACAAGTCACCCTGTATACCTAATTACTTATGTATTTAGTTTCCGATGGATATACTTATTATACAAAGTTTCCTAGGCAGATATACAGCATAATTTGATACAGTTTCCCTTTTGTCTATTTATGAGTTATTTATTTATCTCTTGAAACAATGCCTCGAATGATATTAATGAAATCTGGACTCGGTATGTTTTCACGACTTCAGTCATGCTAAACCCGGAACAATATGTAGACGATTGAACCTGTCTGAGCATCCAACACAATACCCAATACATCTGAACTTATACTATAAAGAGGAAGGAATTTATTGTAATGAATCATTCTGGCCCTACTGGACCGATTCGTTAAACTCAGACAAATCATAATTATAACTTGTCCCCTTCCTTGCCTTTGTCTCGGGCCTATTGTCAAAGCAGTATGTTTAAAGAACTTGCGTATATACTTCGTACAATGGATTTCAAATAATCATGGAGGTACTCTAGGAAATAACTAACACTTCCTTCCCTTGTTCCAGGTAACATCACAACACAAAAACTGCGCTTTGTTCTAACTTTATGTAAGCAAATTATTGTTTTACATTACAATTCTGAATCTCCAGGACTGAAGAAAAACTATTTCTGTTACCATTCATAGCCGTTCGTAAGTGTGTTTAGATCAATAAAAATGACAAGTGGAAGCGAAACTACCGATAACTTCTAGTGAACCTTTTAATAGCGGCCTCTTGGTAATAAATTATGTTTAATGACCATTAAAATAAAATAAATTGGAAAATACGACGCTCCAGAGTATAAATAAAAGAACGTTTCCCTTACAAATCCTAAACGCATATATTAAACTTGATAGAGATATTAAAGTTATAAACAAAATCTTATAAGTGCGTGTGACCGTGTAACGGAACGTCACGTGGTTAGGAAAGGCTAATTCTAAATTAATTTTATTTATTGAATTAATCAGTTATTCAAGAATTAATCACATACAATAAAAGTAAATTTTCCAATGAATTGTATAGTAAATAACTCAGAAGTCGGCTAATTGGGCCTATCTCGGTGAATCAAGATGGCGATAGACCAGTATAGTGTTTGACTAACACGCAATATTTAGGCAGTCTGGGATGCTGCTTGCTTTGTGGCATTGTCTAAAAATAGAATGTGTTATGTTGGCTAGTTGTTGTTTAAACTTACACATGTTAACATAGGTATTTTTAGGGATAGGCTTTAGAGTTATATCTAGGATTGTCTGGCTTAGGTTTGATAAGCATAAGTACTTCGAGTTTTTCAGAATTTTTACAGGAATCATTTAAATAGATATAAATAAGTAAACCAAATGATAAGTAGGTACATTAGTCTTATTTAGATAAACATATTATTATGATTTAAAGAAAGCGATCATTGTACGGTTATATTATGATTTTCTTGCTCATGTATTACCTACTGTCGGATAAAATGTCCTCTTATCCTCAACTTTTAGCTTATAAGTCTATTAAACTTAATAACCTAAAGGCTAAACAACAAGGCACGAGAATTTCCGCAGTGACGTCACAACCATTGCTCAATTCACTTCGAAACAGTGAGAAACGATCTAATGTTGACCGTTTTAGACAAGAAGTACTTATGAGGACCGCGACAACGATCACGGGCGTAACTTAACGATAACCTCACAACCCCACAACAGCTCGTAATGAAAATGTAAGCCTTATTATATGGGCAAAGGTATCTCCGACGCAATAACAGTATTATTAAATAATTACGCTATCTTACTATCTGAGTCGCGGTTCAGTCTTTGACAATGATGGACTGCTGGGAAATTCGTTTTGAAACAATATGTCGCTGGTAGACTGTGGAATTGGGTATTTTGGTAACTGAACAATGTTTTGAGATCAATCTATAGTCGTAGAATGAAATTAATGGGTTGTTTTAGATAAGAAATCAGATAAATAAAGACTTGGGATTCCGATTATAATCCTTTTGTAAGTGTGATGTGAAAGATATGGATTCTTCAGAAGTAATGAGTAAATAGCGTTATAAAAACAATCCATAACATATAAAGAAATGCGCTTTTAAGGTAGTTTTTACCATAACACGCAGTGTTAATTCGATGGTGCTATGTTGGGACTATTATGAAGGTTCTTAACATGCATTATTCCTGCAACACAAATTTGTTCTTTGATTAAGTAATTTATATTCAGTGTGTAACACTATTTGCCTTAAATGTAAATCCACACCTATGTTTGGGAAAAAAGAAGTTAGTGAGAATTCTGCGATTGCATACGATAACAACTTCCAAATACACCAAACATATTCACATTTTTTGAGCTATTGACCGTTATACACAACATGATAAATTTTTGAAATTACAAAAAGTTCAGAATGTTCTAATTGAATACGTGTTGGTGCGGATTCAGATAGATTCCATTAATTCTTCGCATAGTTTATGTCCACAGGGGTCAACGGTATCCATGCCCATCAAGGAAGAAAAAAAAACTTGTCTATGTACACTAGTACGGTCGGTTTCCAGAACACACCAGCCATTTTTAATTAGCGAGTGTACACGCACTGATCGCGGGTAGTATTAAAACGATACAATAAATTAATTCTTGACGGATCCATCAAGATGTGCATTTACAAGCTATTGTGAAGTTATTACTATGCAGTCGAGCGGTAACCATATATTGGTAGACCTTATCTCCTTGTCTATTTCGATGAGAAAATACACATCAACTTTTATCGACTTTTATTTTCACTTTGTTTACTGCAGCAACTTTCCAAGAGTTCGCTTTCATGGTTCAACCTAAGGTTATAAATGAATCAGTTACACAAAACATACACATATGCTATTTTTTCATTCATTTTTTAGCTTGCACCACATATAACTTTACTATTAATCATAGACTTTATTCGGAGTATAAAATTGGAATCATTTGATAATTTAATCAGCATATGCAATAAAGCAAAAGCTTGGATATGCTTGTACTAATTTGTGTTTGTATGTACTACCAAAAGTTTCAACAACCTATATTGCTTACACGAATATCGAGCAAATATTTCACTTTCAAATCCGAAGTGCCTACCACATGAGAGTTGTTAATATTTCTGAGCTATTAATTTAAAAGATATTACATTCAAGCATGCACATTAATTTGTCCTATACTCATTATGAGTGTATAACTAATAAGAAAAATAAACAGTCTAACCACTACCAAGAAATGAGCATAAATAGGGTGTTCACAAAAAGAAAACTTACATACGTCCTTTTAAAAGCTCTTAGAACAAATGCAATATTCGCGAGCTTATTGTTGCCATGATATTTTTAAGTTCGTATCTCATAATAAGACAAAGCTTGGTCATGCATAAGTATCGAGAGGACGTAATAGCATTGTCGTTATAAATCACGTGGAGATATTGATCGTAAATAAAGTTGCGATTTATGACAAAACAGAGATATCTTGCGGCGTTAGTGGCTCGTGTAAGGTAGTACGTATACATGCAGATAGCCTTTGCTCCTCCGTCTGATGGAAATGTCAGCTTTCAAGTAAATAAACGCATAATAATGTTGCCTGTTCACTTACATGCAGACATAACTGTACATGCTATTATTTTCATATCAGAATGTATTTCAAATAGAACTTACAATTTTAAAACCCAGTAATAAAAAATAACACGTATTTATGATTGAGGCGTTGATGACAACAATGATAATGCTCGAATCGTCATTATGTCTATAATTAAGAATTGATATTACAGGTTTGAAATAATAGCTAACACTAACTCACACTTGACACAATTGCAACGTCGCGGCAAGTAACAAGTCAATAAATAAAATAGTATGCAGTATTCGCATTTAAATCACACTCTGTGTATGGAGATGAGGATGTTTAATACACCCTTTAATTGATATGTTGCGTGCTGACTTATAGTATCTGATCTCAAGCTAGGCGTGTTCCTCCGGCAATTCTATTGGGCAATTTATTTATATTGATTCCTATACCAATCCCTATCTGTCTGTAGATAGCTCATGAGTACTTTATATATAGCCACTAAAACTCGGACTGATATATTAAATTATATCTTCGGTTAATTATCTAGCGTGTAACTTAAATAGAGGCTGTATAATTCTTTTAAAAACAGCAATTAAGTGTTTCTAATAATGGGATTACAAATTCGGATGGCGTTCCGTAAACAGAGACAAAGTAGTTTTATAACTGTTTTAAACAGCTGCTGACGTCACTAAAGACAAAAGGTCACAACATTGAGAAAGATAGATGACCAAACCGAGAAGGTATACTATCTGGCACCTATGCTTGGACCGTTTTTCTAAATTAAAGAAGAATTCTCGAAACGAGAAAAAATTTAGGAAGTATATTAATCTCAGCTGATGAAGCCTATTAGTTTAAGTCAGAGATTATGTTTGAATACATTAAAAACAATACCTACTGCGATTAAATGTTCTTTTTTTATACGGAGACCTACTTCGTTGTGTGTTAATATGACTTTACAGACTTATAAAGTTTTCTTTGTTCAGATATTCAAAGTTTTTTTCTGTACGTGCACAAGACAAGTTTTTACTTTGTAAGATAAGATGAGCCAAAATATGATTTAATTATGGGATTACCCGATGGTGTTGTCACAAAAAAGTTTGCCAACGTGGACTTCGACCTCGCGAACCAATCGAGGTCTGAACTATTCTCCTATTGTTGATTGTTGCCATGTCTGTATCTGTCATTAGGATAATTTGAATTAATAACAATTTCTTATTAGATTTGTACATCACAAACAGCTTTTTGAAATTAACTAAGTGTAATCGGAACATTTATTACCATGTGTTTATAATATGGTATCGAAGTAAGAACACAAGGTGCTTGTTAGATCATTGTAGACACATAAAAAGGACGCTTTTTTAAACTTGTAAATAATTTATTCAGAACATCGTTCGTTGGTTAAGCGGCCAATTTGTCATGGACAAATTCTGTGTGTTAGTTCCACGTACCACGGGCACAGCCCGCTGCGTTTGTGTGTTCTTGAATAATTGTTACATTTACTTACATTGGACGAACACTTACCTCAACACGCAATACTCAATCATTTTGATATTTAGACGTAATTGCTTTCATGAATGAACGATTTATCAAAACTTGCACCTGTTGGTTGGGGTCACACTCATTTTCTTCGTGAAATAAGCTGGATCATGACCCCTATCAAGTCTCCATATACTTGTGTAATATATCGAATAACTACTTGATTAGAGAGTGAAAATATTAAAATGAAAATGATTCAGCAAGTCCGAGTAATCGTATATCGCCTAAAAGCAGATAACAATTTAATCATAACTCAAACGATTCGATGTTCGGATGATGTTATTATACTAATACCAGTTCTTTTGATTCTAATAGACGTAACGAAAGCGTCCGAAGGTCAGGGTTGGCACCGTGAAGTTTGAAGGTATCTCGATTACCGAATGGAATTAAAGAGAAATATATAGCGACATTATGCGCAAGCGCAGGCATATGAATAGCTTATCTACCGCGTAAGAATGCCAATAGCGTGAGAACTGCCCGTGTCCACTTCCAAATTATTCTGAATACGTTCGATCCACGTCCTTGATGCGTGACCGGTTACTAAATCAGCGGGTGAGCGAACAATACACCACAACGTGTGTATTATTTTACTTTGCACGTTCTTACCTGCCCCAGACTACCTTTTGCCTATAAAAATGTCGTATCGTGAATTCGCGATCATACCTCGATTGTACGATAACATATCGCACTAGTGTTGCTTCTCGCGTTTTATAACATTTTTCAAAAACTAGTTTAGCAGCAGCAGCGTTTCAGTATATATAGTGTCTGTCATAGTTAGTGAAGTTCTTGCGTCATCCACTAAGCAAGAAGTTTTGATGAAACTCAATCAATTACCAGTCCATTGACCTTTGCTACTTAGCTTACTCAAAGAAACTATGACAGAATCTATCAAGTTTAATCAAAGTTTGGTTTATTTATAACAATTTGAGGAACTAATATAAATAACCGAGGTAGCGTCGAAGGAACAAACGGATATAGCACGTGAATCGAAGCTAAACGATTAAGACGAATAAGCCGTATCGAATTCGATTATGGCGAGGCGCGCTCTCTTCGAGCTCCCGATGACAGAATCGAGAATGCGATTTAAGATTTTGAGAGGGCTATGTGTACGTATAATTAGCGGCGCGGAAGCCGGGTAGTTAGTGCGAGGGGCGGGTTGTCCTCGTAACGATAAATCATAAGTGCGCAGGAGTCGCTGGGCGGACGATGGGCGGAGCGAGTGATTTTTAAACGGTTTTTTGAGTTTCGCGACGGCCAATGCACGAGTAATTCGGGCATCCTTTTCTGGCGCCTCGATATGGCGACACTTTTTCGTTAATTAGGAGAACCATGATTACGACTAATTTTCCGGACAACGAACTCAGCGGCAAAAAGTGGTATTCAATTAAAACAATACCTATCCAAAACGTAAGTTGTGAAAGCTTCATAAAAAGGATACTTGGCCTCCGCTTAAAAGTATTTTTCGAATGAGAAATTCTTGAGCAGAGGCCGTAAAGCGTTCGCTTCCCGATTTTTTCGGTGGCGTTGTCACCCTATGGCTACTAATTAATACCCCGCAGTCGGTAGCGCAGGTACGCTCCGCTCTGTGTTTGAGCTCGCAAGCTGCTTTTTGTTCCGCACTGACTCTATTGTTCTCTGTCGGATCACATGATGTCGCTCTTAATTCCTTCTCACTGCCTCATGAGCTCTGAATACTGATTGAACAATGACATATACAGCACGTATTTATAACTACAATAATCTTCCAGACGGTAGCTTTTCAATGGAAAAAAGACTTGTCCTTGTTTTGATCGTATTAATTGAGCTTAAAAGAAATTAAATTGATGTTATTACGCACAAACTTGGCATAATTATCTAGAGGTTAGTAATGCAGACTTTATATGTACACCGAAGATGTCAGGGGACAAGTAAAGTCTTTATTGAAGTTGTCTAGTGAGGTAAATAATGTATGTTAATTGTATTGACTATTGATCTACACGCAGAGATCGGTTGCATTCACGTATCCTGCCCTGTTTTATCATAACGCTATTCAGTTAATAATCCTACTACCTATTCAATAAAAAGATATAGACTTTAAAAAATATAACGCTGGCAGCAGCGTAGCCGGGCCTATTTGTAACAAGTAGTTACTAACTTGAAGCGTTATCGGCCCACCATCTTGTGCGAGTGTTCGTTTGACTAATCTACTGGTCGTACAATCGTTTCGTTAACTTGATACGCAATAAATTAAAAGAGCGAATCGAAATAAACATTCCCAGCCCTGATAGAGATACAAAATATCATATTATTTGAAATGCGAGGCAATATTTAAAATGCTTCATAACAACTAGTGATCACCTCGGGGGCGTTACTATCTACATATTTATACCAGATACAATTCAAAACCAGTTTGTTCTCGCCACTCGATTCTAACAAGAATTTGGACTCGTACAAAAATAAATACTGTCCACGAAACATGAGAAAGGTAATATCGTCATATTAAAACGTTTGCTAACTCAATTTTGGTCCAAAATAAAAGTTGGTAAGACTTGTTTTCGGTTAACCGGGAGAACGGTAGTTAGAACGAAATAATTCTGGAAATGAAAAGCTATATAGCAGTATTTATTATGACATCCGACAGTAAAGTACAAAATTGATTTTATCGAGGCTTACCAACATGCATGCATAGTTTAAATTTCTCTACAGGTCTGTTAAACTACGCTGTAGTAGGGTAATTACTTCCATGCTATTAATTAAAATTTAATTTAGGTAACCGTATTTGAATAACGATATTGTAGAATGTAATATATGGTGGAGCTGCAGCCGTGGCAGCGCATTAAACACGACTCGCCGCTGCTTCTCGGCTCATGTTGTGACAGACTCATTGCACTTCGCAACTGCATCGTATATTATAACTACTTGTATATAGTTAGCTATAATTGATTGACAATCGCACAAAAACTGACTATTTGCATAATATTTCATTTAGTGATAAATTATATCTTCTTCATTAAGTTTCCACCAAATGTGTGTTGAATCAAGCAGTTCAGAAAGTTGTTATATTTTATTTATTATCTTACACAAAACCAGATCCATATCCAGAGGTATATAAATTTCGATAAAAAGAATAAGAAAAACACGAAGCCCTATGTCCCGTTTACTTGTTACGCTAGTTTATTCATATCAATAACTCGTGACTTTATAATGATTAGAATTTTAAGTTCATTCAACTGTTACTTTCATTGGAACTTGTTTTCTGTCCAACGTATTCAAATGCAGCTAATATTATTAAATTGTAAATTAGCCTTCAGGATAGCTTGACATAAAGTACACTATGGCCAGGTTTACGACAACGGCTAAACATAAGATAAGGGTGCGCTTTATGCGTACCATGTCCCCTTGAATAATCGTTCTGATAGTTGCTATCTGCGTTGTGAAGTCTTCGTGATTTTTACAGTCTGCACGAGGCATTAGCGTGCCAGTTTATAGCAGACAATGCTTGGAAACGCGACACGTGTATTTATTATATTGATTGTAATATGAATAGTCCACTATTAGCTACGTTGTGTTTCCCTGACATGCCTATGTAATGACTTTATTGTTAGGGATTTATTTTGTACATAATATTTATACGGCACTTCTACTCGGGTAAATTACAGCAAGTAATTCGAAATGCAAGGTGTAGCTAATCAATTATCCATACTTTCATTAATAATGATTATCGCAATATATTCGTAGTTACCACTGCACCGGTCAGGGATAATGCACTCTTTTATAGACTCCGCTCAATAAAACGAAAACTAATTATACGAGACGTTCGCATTGGCAAGCTCAATTATTGTTAAGTACGCAATAGAGTCCCAATAAATCATTTAAGTTTACTCTCACAAATTCCATAACTCATGGGTTATGTATTTCCAACATTTCACTGTGGCACTAAAATGCGGGCTATTTTAGTGTATGGTGGACAATGCCGGCATTGCAGCGGGTCGGCGCGGCGCGGCGCGGGCGGCGGGCTGCGGTGCGACGCGCGTACGCAGAAAAAAAGAGAAAATCCTCAATAGTCCTCCACGGCCCACACGCCAACCTATGGCCACTCAATCGTTCGTATTCCTCTAGCGGAACAGGGAAAATAATGGAGATACATTTTAATCAAATATTTTTTTATTATATTCTTTAACGTAAATGTTCCAATATTCTTCATCTTTAATTAGTACTAAATTAAAATATACATTTTACGATACAAAAAAGCTGCACATTAATGGTAATAAAAGAACTTAAAATATTTTTTCAAACATCATAATTTAGTCTTTAGCCGAAGAATCACACAGAATTAAAAAAGTTAATTATGAATGACAAACTATAGCGCTAATTAATGATAAAAATGTCGTAAAGTTTAATTGCTCCTCGCTTTAATTATTGGAATAAAAAATATTATAGCTACCTTATAACACTTTGTGTTCCGTTGGGCCCAAGCAATGACACAGCGCTTACTCTCAAGTGATACTTGGATTCTTTAGGAGTTAACTTTGAGCCAGCCTAGCTAACGAGTAACGATTGACGTGAGTATTTTCAAGTACATACCCGACGCCTTAATGATTTATAATGATTTTGATGTAGAAACAATAAACAATGTACGCTCTGGTATATTTTTTATGCCCGAGTCGCCGCTCTCGTAAGAAAGCACTACACTTCACCAGTAAAAATGTTTTTCAAGTTGTGTTCCTTCGTGAGTCGAGCTTTTGAGTAAAAGTACTGACCTATAATAATCCAATCAGTGTTTATTCAGTCAGATAAGGTCGACAAGACAGGTAGGAACTCATTTGAATAAGTTGAATTGTTTCCAATGATCGTTTGAAAGTCATGTTCGTTCTGTTTCTAATTATTCCGAGTCAGTCATCAAATACAAACATTCAAATTTGGAACAGGCGAGGGACACACCCACGCATCATGAACGCAATGTTTTTCCACATTCAATTCAAATAAGGTCCAACATGACCGCTTTGTAGCTTCGTCTAAAAAAATAAAAAATAGTATCGGTATGTGTTCACCGTACAGGTTAACTTTTATGAGAGATTCATGAGCCAAGTCAACATGCTCATAATACGTAGTAATTGTATAGATTAATGTACTAATACGAGCCATTTAACTTGTGTGATATTGATATACACACTCACATAATTTAATGACAGACGGAAAATTAAAGTACATGATAAATAGAAAATAATATAACATTTTATTACATTTTTTTTCCTAGCCTATTCTGTCCTACTGCTGGGCAAAGGCCTCCCCATCTTGCTTCCACACTTCTCGATCTTTATAATTATAATAAAATAATAAATATATTTCCACTATTTATACTACTACTGCTAAACAGTTCGGTACGACTTAATACTGACTTTCAAACTGAAAATTAACCTGCAAAAATAACATACAAATATGCTTTAAAACAGTTATGAAATATTAGGTATTTCTTAATTCCGTTTTTATAAAACCATGTATCAATAAATTATTAATGATTATCATCACGTTCAGATACAGATGTAGGATGTCTCTGTCCACAACTTTACGCCATTTCCCGCAAAATACAACAGTAATAACGCTCTTAACTACTGAAATATGCACTATCTTATGCAATAACGCTGTAAAATAGCGTTTTATGTATACGTAAATATTCATATACATAAAATCCGATGTGTCGCGATTAGGTATATTATTATACTTTGTCAAGGATTCAAATTAAGTTTATGGAAAATAATTATATTTCAGGCTGTTGATCGCCGATGATGATGATGCTTGTTAGTTGAAAAATATAACTGGTAAGATTTTCTAAATCAGGAAAAATATACTGTCCTAGTTAAATCACATGTTAAAACTTTTATTAGAAGCGGTATGTTATACCAGGATGACTTGTTTTAAAATTGTCTTTAAAATGGCCCAACGAATTGCTTTTGCGAAAAGTTTTTTTTTATCTTCATTTTTTTTCATCACCTGTCACAGTCACTACATTCTTAATGAAGACATCGAGAAATTGACCTCAAAATAACGTGTCCTATTTTATCATCCTCACCTAAGAATGTAATTTAAGCTCGGATAACATTGAAGAGGATTAACCACGGCTTAATAGACTGAATGTAAAAATGCCTACGACTGTAAAAGGATAGGGACGCGATTATACGCACATACGCCTAAAGTATTGTCTGAACAAAGCATCGGCTGCACGACGCGCGACTCAATGCCTTTCAAGTCAGATTAAGTTAGGAAAGGCGCATTATTAATAACGGCCAATAACTTAACTGCCGCTTGAAATATCGAAGTTACTTTTGCTTAAGCGACACTCATATATTATCTGAACTAAGAATATGTTTCCGGATCGAGCGGGGTTTTGTCATTGGTTCTCAAGCGGGATTATTTTATTTTGAAAGCGTCAATTGTAATGTATACAATTATTTATTTATGGATACGCTATTTACCTACATTGGAGATAGATTTTTTGTAACTTTGTTGTTTTGACGATTACATATAGAATAACATATGACTTAATGTTGTTAAAACTATTAAGTTGTAATCAATTAATTACACATTCCAAGCAATGTAAGTAGCAGCGAACTGGTTAAATAAACAAAAGTGGTTAAAATATTGCATGAAGTGTGCATAAAATATTCACGTCGTCGTTCTGAAGTCCTGGAAGTTGAACAGTGCGAATGTTAATAAATTGAATGCGGTCTACAAAAAATATGGTGATTTCATATAATGGCGCTTGTAAAGTAGCATTCGGACAAATGTGTAGGAACACGCCTGACAAGGGTCGGGAATACTTTTAAATGCTTTGTGAAACAACATTAAAACATGCACCCAAATTATGTTATATTAAAGAAAAAACCTTTTAAAACATTTAGTTTTTGAACAAAAAGTTGTGAACGAAACACACAGCTAAACTGATGTATTTTGACACGTCGTTTTGTGTTCACATCACTTTAATGTGTACCTAAATATGTAACGTGAGTCTCCTTCAGTGAGTAACAAATTAAAGTTAGGACCATTTTCAAATTACGAGCGCGTTTCAATTACTTTACACATTTACTGAGGTAATGAACTTAGCACTTTACGTTCAGTATTTAACTAATAGCACGAAAGCGTAAATAAGCGAACTAGAAACTGAACAACGGCCGTACAACTGGCAGACAAAGTGGTAACACTTTGTATATTTCAATCTGGAAACGATGCACTAGTCAAACGAGCCGATTTATCTTGGCAACAAAAGCAAAGTAGATAAATATATTTATGGTGCTGGCAACATATCGTCCGGAGGTTGTTACCGGGTTTATCTTCACTTGGGCTTAATGCCCTGTACGGCCTCGGAAAAGCTTTTAAAAGGTTCGCTCATCCCTCGAGCGACGAAAGCTCATATTGTGATACAAGTCTTCACGTGTTATAGTTTTTTTCCTTTTAAACTTTACCTCGCTGTGAATGCTTGCATTCCTATAAGTGAATGGTTAGCAGCTCCGCATCATGATCGTCTCGAAGTATCGCACCACTGTTCTATAAGTAGCCATATTTAAATGTAGATGAGCAGGGAATAATTCCCGCATTAAGGATGAGTGAGGAGATTTAAAGTACACTACAACGTACTTAATTTGAATAAATTGTATTGAGACATTTTGATATTTTTACACAGATTTCCTTAGTTTGAACTTTGTACAAAATATCTTATTGAAATACTTTTAAGTCATTAACAACGAATTAAGTGTTAATTAAATGTTAAAACTAAATAAAAATGTAGGTGGTTGACCTATTAGCCAAATCAGCTGTACAAAATTAGCTATATAAAGCCTTTTTATGGGTGCCACAAAAGATCACTTCCATTTTATAATAGTCATTTTAATATTTCACCATAAAACGTTTTACAAAGTGGATCATAACTCAAATATTTTAAGTTCACACGAGCACCGTCGCTACATAAAGCTTAATCTCTCACTTAACACTGTAAACGCTCTCGGTAATCTGGTCCTTGCTTAATCTTGCTTGTCAACGACTAGGATTATTCCGTATACCTACGGCAGATCCGAACGAAGCTTTATATGCTAAATAATCTATATATTTTATAGCATACTTATTTTAAGAAGCGTGAAGATAATTATACACTATGAATAATGTAAAAAATGGCTATAAAAATGTTTATAAAATCCTTTTGAGTGTTTGCTAAATTTTTTTCATCATGATGGAGATTTTATTTTAAATACCACGAAAACGTTCGTTGGGAGGCCCAAGGTTAATTGACGATGATGCGGTTATCAATGTTTCTTGCCTTTATGGGTACATATATCAACAATGAATTCTCAAGAGTACTTAAGTATATCCGAACAAAGCTCTTTTAAAACCCACAAATTCTTAACCACTTAGCTTTCAAAACTAGTTTTTTTCCTTGGCCATTTAGTGTGTACTTTAAAGGCTGTTTAATATGGTGCTAGTAGGTGTCTCGCTTGCGCATTTTACGATGGGTTTAAGCCGTCGTCGGTCAAGATGTAACAATTCGCTTGGGTCGCTTTGTCGGACGTCCACGAGAGATGCTTCTCCCGTTCCTAACTATACCATGTACCAAACAAACTTTACTTTTTTCTCGCTCAGATTTATTGAGCCAAATATTAAACCGGAAATAACCGCTTAGATAACGATGGCGGTTATTTCATCTCAGCTTCGAGATTTATAAGGTGCGATAAGACAGGATGATCAACCAATAATGTGGCCTGATGTGTCAATTTGAAGTCATAGATATGCAGGTTGATTTTGGTGCTTTATTTTGAGATATAAAAATTAATATGCATGAAACCGTTATCTAGTTAGCCTAGGCACGTTCTTATCTACATATTGTGAATAAATTAAACAATTTTAAAGCCTCAAGAAAGATTTGGTCTAATTAATTCAAATGACTTAAATGCTTTAACGCAATACTTAAGATACTTATCGCACAACATATGCAAAAAGAGTTATCATAATTTGTAACCGTTTTATCACGTAATTATATGATTTCAGAAACAAATTCAATTTTATTTGATTATGATATTCTTAGATGTCAGATCAGAAGTGGTGCTTAAAGATGAAAAACATACGAATATGAACAT
>NWSH02000008.1:8680314-8720272 GCA_002382865.2 Heliothis virescens
TTCAGTACTTCACCCTTAGCTAAAAATGAAATCCAATGGTATTGAAATAAGAGAAATCTTTTGTTGCAAGAATGATTTTCATAAGGATCAAACTGAAGCAATTCCATCAGCTGGTGGACTGTCTTCAGAGTCTTCAGTATTCGATCGCCTTTTGTTTTACAAACAAGACATAGCAGCTGTCACTTTTCTTCTCTCAATTTCTGTCCACCACAATATTAATGCATTGCATGACCAATTCTTGGGCATAATATGCTCATATTGTCAGTACCAATGTGGCGTCAGTTGTTTCAACTGCACATGAGGAGCATTCAAACTTCCGAGACATGATTTACGAGAACTGTTACTAGTTCATCATTCTTCTACAGAATGCCCTCGAGTGTAAGAAACAAAACTTACTTACGGTCGTGATGTAATTTCACGGACAAAACAAATAATTACTGAATTCAGATGGCAAACGGTAAAGAACGCGTGGCTATCCCACTTCTGATCTTAGATGTCAGATCAGAAGTGGTGCTTAAAGATGAAAAACATACGAATATGAACATTTGACCTTACAAGTTTTATTTCTTACAAATGATTTAGCAAAAGCAATGTTAAATTATAAAATACAACGCAATTCATTAATTAAGGTCTGGACCCTTGATGACAACTTCAACGTCTGTCATGTTTCACACTTCATAATCTTCTTCTCGTCAGCCTGGCCGCTGCAGGTTGGGCGCAAGGAGGGCTGACACCTAACAATATTTAATTTCAAGGCACGATTTGATCCGTTCATTATGTTTTATGCATAATTTAATGAACCGGTTTATTATTTTTGAGCTTAATCAGGTCTTGTAGAACAGAGACAGCGTTGTTTTCAAATGAGATAGGCGCCATGCAAGGTTACTGGTTATGCACTATGCGGTTTCACTAGGTAGGGTTGCTACCATCTAAGGCTTATGTTGTTAATGATTCATACTTTCTCTATATTTATTCATTTATAAATATTATTTAAATCACATAAAGCCTATTGAAGTAATACAATATGATATTAGAGATTTCAAAAATGGTGGTCCTGTGTTTTGAAAAATGGTCCTGAAAAATGATGGTGGTAGTTATTCTGCCACAATCAAAGCATGATGTATCTAATTAAGGGACTTACTGTATAAGTTATAACACAAGGTTAACCAACGCTAGGCTCGGTCAGTCTATGGATGGGTGACCATCTAACGATTTCCTCCCAGTTTCGGAAAGCACGGTTTTGCTGGATATCCCAGCGGTCATTTGAACATGTTTGGCAGCTGGAAGCCGACCCCAACACCATTGAAATAAGGCTTGGTGGATGATGAGGTACTATATGAAAGTTAAGAGCTGAGAGCATTGCTATTAAAATGATATACACCCCTGTAAGACTTATGATAAACAGAATTAATAGGAACCAGATACATTAGCACAAAGGGTATTTGCTAATATTATTTAATAGCTCAGTTACCTATAATTTGCGTTATGTATCTTTGTAGATTTATAGACACTAGGATCGGCGCCGGCGATTTGAATGGCGGCGTGTGATTGGCGGACGCCGGGTGCAACTCAGGCGCATGTATTTAGGTCACAGCGCCGCGTGGGTCTAGACTAGCAACAGCTTTTATAACAGGGCTAGCATAGAACGATTACTAACCTTATGCCAGTAATTATGTAAATGGCTACAATTATATAAATAACGTAATTATGCGTGTGTGAGATGATTGATTTATATACGCCATTATAGAGGTTAAGGTTCGTCAAGCTTCGTTTATCTCGTTCATGTGTAGTCTCTGCTGTAGTAAGACGCTGTACTCTTACCGGTCTTTTCATCACCAATTTAGGTGCAGTTTATTAAAGTAGCCTTTATAATTTGTCGATTTAATAAGAGTACTTTCTTAGGCATTGTATGTATTGTGGGTTTTATTTAAAGTCGTTAAATAAACTTATAAAATATCGGCAGTTATCCAGGTTCTAAATAGTTATTTAAACAAAACAATCCTTGTGTGTTTCGCCCTGTAAAGAGCCAGCTTTAAAAATGACTTACGACCGGCTACAGCTTAAAATTCCTATTCAATGAATGTTTCGGTAAAGCGTAAATTAGATTTACGCGGCGGACGCCTGATTCATTCCATCTAAAGGCTATAAAATCTAAACTTAAAAAGGGGATTTCTGGAAAAGTGCAAGGGACTGAAATAATCATAGGAGGTCTGAGCACAATAGGGCTAGCTCGTCTCAGCTCGGAGGGCACGTATGCTCGTAAATACGACGTCCCTTATTATTAGCAGCCATTGTTCGGGATTGCTCGGGTACAGTCAGCAGCAGCTTGTCACATGAACCCTTGCTGCTTTTGGACATTTAAAACATGCCATATTATTTATTTTCAAAATTCATGCCCGCTTTCAGTTGACAAAAAACTAAATGGTTTAAAGATTGATAGACATGAATTAGACAAAATGAATCACTTAGAAACATCAGAGTAAGTTAACTAATTCATCGAACAAAAGCTTAACTTTCGTTTCGCGTCCAATCCATAATTGATTCAGATAAAACTTTGAATTGAGTTTTATTGCTTGCGACTGTACTTCTAGTTCGACGTCGGATATCCGACACTCGTAGCTTTAATATGCAGCCCTGGTTCGCCCGAGCATTGCACAATTCAATCCTAAATAAACGCAATCCCGCCATAATTAGCTATGGAACTGATGAATTCACGAACCGCCATTAAAAATTCTGAACACAGCTTAATTAAAAATTGTGTTTATTAAAGCGCATTCCGATTTCGATAGATGTTAAAAATCGTTGGTTTGGTTTACGAAGGTGGGAGAAGTGAATAAAGGCCTTTATCTCAGGTAGAGCCGGGGCATGTGGTTGTGGGACGCCAAAATTGGAATCATTCATCTTTTAATCTGACGTGTTCTATTGTGGTCGGCGCTGGCATGGGTTTAGTGGGAGGCCGCGCTCTGTTACTACGAATATTTATTGTTGTACAACATATGGACGGTATATCTGTATTAACCTGAGCATTTACCTTGACGCTTTTAAATTCTGACTGTTAGAATTTATGAAATCAATATTAGAAATAAATACACAATGATTTATTTGCTAGTAAGGACTAATACTATTGTTGCTGAGTAGGTGCAGTGCGCCTAATGTAGGAAGTGTTAATATGAAGCATTATATCAGTTCGTTAATTATCCGATTTTAACATATTTACTCTTATTGTAATTTACTTAAACATAATAACAATCACAGTAACAGTCCAATGAAAGTTGCTGTGGAGCTACAATCAAACTCTTTTAAGAGGAAGAGTAAAATAAATAAGATTTAATTAATACCGCTATCTGAACGATAACATATTTATTTAATTATTAACTCAACCATTTTATTGGTCCGAAGCTAGAAAACGTTGTACTAACAGGTGCTAAGATAACGAGAACAGAACTGTTGTACAAACATTTAAATAAAAATTCTAAAAAAGCTTCGCGGCGGCCATTAAAGGGCAGTCGATTAGAGGCTCGGCAATAAGAGAGGCTTTTTAACATCGATCCATCAGAGCATGGCCACAGATAAGGGCATATACCTGTCACAGTAATAAGTATTAAAGATTGAATCATACAAAAAAATAAAAACATTGTAATGGTCCGGGTTCCGCGGCCGAAGCTCTCGATTGATTAATACGTACAATTACTAAACAATATTTTTATTATACCTACGTTTTTATAAAATACTCGTTATTTCTTATATGATATATACTTTTTACTTTTTAGTTTTGATGCGATTTTAAAAACAACAACAGAAATCCTAAAATAAAAAAAGAAAATCCGTTACCTAAAACAATCCCACCGATTTAAACATTTAACTTATTAGCTAGTGAAAGAGCCACATGCGCTTACCTTTATATTATTGTGTTTCTAAAAATAAAACGGTATTCGTATTAACTGTCATCATAAGAGACCGGTTCCTGGCACCTTTTCAATGCACCTGAGTAGATTCCCGCGGTATGTTCGTTACATTTCTTCGTAAATTCTTTACTTATCGTTAACTTCAACTTGTTTTCCCTCAAAATGGTGTGATCGTAGACTGCTTAATGTCTTGATTCTTCATCTAGAAAATGTTGTTTTATTATAGTTTGTTTTTGTTGTATTTAAGTCGATAATATGTGCTGAATTGTCTAGAAATCTGATAAAGCGATTTGAGAAATGGTTAAGATTGACATGGAAAATCATGACGTAGGCGTCAGAATTTCTGCCATATCATTTCATCTGCGTGTTTTACATTAAGCTTTAAATCTTCAGGATGTACAGTTATTCATTAAGGATAGCGACAAATTGCCAACTGCTGAATCACTAAACCCGAACATTTTTTGTCGACATTTGAAAGTAACTGTCTCAAAATCCGTATGTGGCAAGATACGCATCTTAAGTAAAAAGCTGTAGCGGCAACTAATGTATGTTGTTGATACTCGTTGCTTGATAAATGTTGTAACTGACAACTGGGGCCACTACCTGAATGAAGCGCTCCAATTACTCTTGTTAATATATTGGTCGGACATCTTAAGTTAAATATTGTGTAACCGCTGTTTAAGTTCTAGTTTTACTTCACTATAATATTATGTATAATACCCATAGTAGCTTGTATTTAATAGCAGCAATTTTCTAGGATATGTCTAAGGGAAACTGTGTCATGCATACCTAAAAGCTGTGCGATGTTTTCGTTTGTTTATATAATTGTACAGTTAGTTGCTAACGCCGGTGCTGAGGGCGATAACATGTTCAAATATTCCAAAGTTAGTTGATATTACTATCAATATATGTTTGCATCTTTGAATTAAAATCCTCAGCTCTGTCTCAAGCAACTCCATTCTCCTCTTTTCTGTAAATGCACACCACTTTTTAAGTCTGGAAGAAAACTATTTGCCGCTATAAGGATCTCCACAAAAAAACTGGTTTGAACTAATTCCATCTAGTTCAGAGAAAAATATGCCATTTCTAGACGAAAAGGTGACCAGAAATCAAAAGCCTGCTCTTACTTGTGAAAATCTAAATTTACCAGATGTTCATAATAGAGTTAAGAGAGAATTTCATTGGATGGTGTTATCATGGTAATAGGTAGCAGTCCTTATGGGACTGAAAAATGTTGTCATTGAATGTCGGTGCGACTGAATGTTCATAATTTTGTATACCATATTCACTAGTTAGCTATTACAGTTATAACCCTCAAAAATTCAATGCGAAATAATTAGAAGGAAATCAGTGCTTATGACGTGTATTACCATAAGGAGACTTAAATTTATTATTGCCATCAAAATAATACGAGTAAAATAGTTTTACAATCCGAGTTTTACTATGACTGGGGACTGTTCGGTATCCATGGTCGTAAACTTGAAATTGCCTAATGAATAACACGGGATTAAGTTTAATGGCAACTATACAAGTCTGTCATTTGTGAGATTTTTATAATTATAAATTATTATGAAAGTAGTGGTCACCCGCGGCTATTTCCCAATTGACATTAATTTTATTATCGTGATCTGGCATTGTTGGTATTTAATGCCTATCTTATGGAAATCCAGGAGTTTCATAGTCCATGTAAACTTTGATAATTTTCTTTAATCAAGAAAGAATTCCGATTGAAAACATTCCGTGAGCGATTAAAATTGCGTCGTTTGTTACGAGTATTTTAAGGTTCAGTTTGATGAATATCCTAAGTAATCACAGCGCACAATCACAACTTAACGTTTAGCATCAACATGAGAACATAATGTTCGTATGTTTTTATATTACCTTTTTCGCCAGTAATTACGAACGGTGAACATAAAAGTTTTGCTGGAGCACGGCAGCGAATATAAATCGGGTGTTTCATGAAATATCGAGTCGCAGCCGTGGGCTACGCGGCACGAACGCGTCGCCGCCCTTATCTCTGCCGATACGATTTTATACGATATTCGATTTTTCTTTTTCTGACTTTTATGGATCGGTTGTTCGCGGTGTATCGATAATTCGAGATCGGTCTTTTATGTTATAATTTCTATACAGGTAGCGACGCTCGCTCTGCATCGCTCCCGGTGGCTTCTAAAATACAACATTGTAACATTGATTTGTGGGCTACTAATAAGAGAGCAGCTTTGGCACTATTTCAATGTTCTCAAGTGTTTCAGAAATCGCTCGGGTTACGATGGATCCTTTTTCCTATAAAAAGCGTTAAGCCATATAACCGGTTGCAAACCGCGTTCTCACAACGTACGGCCGCTTCATAACTGGCTACTTTATGCTATTGTAATGATCTAGGCGCTGCTACTGCCCACAAAAACACTCGCATTGTCTCTAGACTTGTTACCGTATACAGCCATGTATTTTATCACTTCGCGCGTCGCCACAGACACTTCCGAGAAAAAAGTTTCAAGTCGCTGCGTTTTTCTCTTTTTTTCTCAAATGCTGAGCGGCCGAGTTTATGCTAGGTAAATACGAACAGAACTGTGACAGTTTTCTTACCTTTATACTATTTGTTTAGGCATCCCGAGCCAATAGGCCGTGTGTGCTGAACAAGTTGTAAAGATTATCTACATGTGCATACATAATCGTTAAAACTAATACTAAGCACCGACTATTTCACGGTGAGGTCGGTTAATGAGCATATAAAATGGAGATGCCGCTTATGAATTCCTGTTGTGTACACAGTTTTCGAAAAAGTTTCGCAGACGAATTATTCATAATGAGTATCAGAGAATGGAATTATTTCAACGAATTTTATGACTTATAGCCATATTATTACGACACTTTTCTGGTTGGCGATTGTCGCGCCCATGTTCGGAATTTATATGACGTATCGCTTTTAAATTTTTAAAAATACCGTGTTTGTAGCTCGAGGGTTGAGGGTACGATCGATTGAGTTTATGATGGGTATTTTTTATTATATTATGTTAATTCACTAAATATGTAGTTACACGGTTATGATTGCATGTATGAAAGTATTATCATGAACGGCGTATACGCCATCTGGGGTATCTTCCATTCAGGGTCTAGCATTATTATTGCTGAAGTAGCGATATGGGAACATACCTACATAGGCATCAATTATGATAATGCAGCGTGCTATAAGCAGATCCGGCGACTACCTAAGTATACTTTCCATAAGAAAAAAACAGAACTTTATTGAGTAATGTGGCCAAAACTATAACAATATTTAAGTATTTTATTGGACCTGTTACTACATTGAATATTAAGTAAAAAATATTTTTAACCATCCCGAACCCATGTCGTGCAAGTGAGTACATGTTTATTTGCTTAACAAATGGCGTACAAACACGTCAACTTAGAAACACGGAATCAAGATCGAGGTATTGGCAAAAATATTTTTTACAGGAGTCGGTGTCAAAAATAAATAAAAAAGCTTTATCACGGGTAGTGTCGGCGTTTGTTGTCGTGTCATAACTTGTCGCGGCGAGGTTCGTTACACGCCGGTAACGTTACACGACAAGCAACCGGACACCTCGTTGCGTGTTGCGTGCGTGTGGTGGGCGGTATCCCCGCGCTCCTACAAAATACAACAATAACAAACCAATAATGCTACCTTATATACAATATTAGCACCGATCTGTTCAGCGGGAATAGCGGAATAATCTGTGTAAATAACAGAGGTCACGAGGCTGCGCCCTCGCTGCACGTATCACTTACAGACTACATTCCGTGCCACGCAGACGTCAGTGTTGTAGCCGATGTAGCTAGTCGTGTGTTAACCAAAACGCTGACGGTATCGGTTCTTAGAATCGCGACAAATTTTACTATTGATACTCAAATCCGAAACAGGATATTAAGCCGCATAGAAACGGCTCATTTTGTTTATATTAGTACACCTAAACTATCATAATCTGTTACATTATTTGCATAATAAGGCAATATATCGGGATTAATTGGGATATATGTATAAATTTTTAAACTGTCAAACACCAATAAATATTGTATTACAGTTTTCACTAAAAATCTTTTTATTACGAAGAAAACGGTGACATTTAGGCATAAAGTTGTTCATAAATATTATTTTACCTGCCAATAAAATCTTAAATAAAGCTTACTATACATTTTCCTGCGTTGGATAAGTCAAAGTCAAAAGCTATAAAATATTTCTATTAAACTTATTAATTGATTTTAGCTCCCGAATCATAAAATATTAAATGTTCATAGCCAAGTTTTGTATAATTAAATAAAACAGAAAACCCATCTGACGAAAAAATATCTTGATTATAGAAAAACACCTAGCACTGATTGACTTATTGTAAGCTCAACACGGAGATCCGAGTACGCATGATTCAATCACGTGAGATCAACGACCAGTCATTGTATCAATTTAGTTGTCAACGTAACAAATCGATTGTATCCTGACCTGGCAGAACTGTGAGCATTTGCGAACCGCTCCCTCGCCTCGTAAATAAATTTTAATAATAGCCCATGAACTTGCTCCAAGCTTTGGGCTATAATTTTTCATTTATTTATTGATATCTAATTATTTAAACTATCCTTAAAAATAATACAACACAACCTTCTATTCGTATCGTTCTGCCCCCGTTCCTAAATCTACCATGCGGCGGAATGCCGGAGAACGAGTTTTGTATCCGTCCTGCTCGTTTCTACGTTATGGCTATTTCCGTCCTTGTCGAGCGCTTGTCATTTTCTATAAGTTTTTCTAACATTCTCCGCTTGCACCGCCCCCTCTATTTCGGCCAAACGCCCGTCTTATGAGCGATAACTTTTGTTTGTTCAACAGTTATCACTATTGTTTGACACACCGATGCTTGTTACGCTCGCTTTGAGTGTTTGCTCACTTAATGAAGCTCTGTTACCTCATCCTTCTAATGACTCTTTATTTATTTCAAATACACATTAGTCTTAGTCACCTTCAGTGTTACGTTACGAAATGGCGACGGAACTGCCAGCGCTAAGCTTT
Source organism: Heliothis virescens (assembly GCA_002382865.2). NCBI lineage: Eukaryota > Metazoa > Arthropoda > Insecta > Lepidoptera > Noctuidae > Heliothis > Heliothis virescens. Next base: position 8,689,258 of record NWSH02000008.1, read on the forward strand.
TGTATTCTTTACTTTGTTGTCTGAAATCGCTTTGAAAGATAATTGTGTTCAATAATTACGAGCCGATAATTCCTCTGATCAACATAAATTAAAACATGGCTGATAACATTGGAGCAATAAAATACGACAATATTGAAAATGTTCTTTGACCGCGTCTCAAATCTTAATCTAAGCATGCGGGCTCAGCGGCCGGCGCTGCTTAATGCTAACGAGTTACAAATTAAAAGAGACCGAGACGTGTGCCAAAGGTAACTTTATGGGCTTCGCATGTCTTATATCAATAAATTATTAACTACGCTCCTTGTTTGATTTTACATTCATACTTATTATTATTTACCTTAAAGTAGACTTTAGGGCCTTTGTTTATAGTCCAAAATTGTGTACGAAACATTTGAACAGAGACTTTGGAACTTAACCCTTACGACACGGCATTAATGTTCAGTTTGTAGTGACATGGGTGGGGATGAGCATGTACAAATAGTAGCGAGTAAGTAGGTATTTGAGCGTAAGCGAGGAGAGGCGAGAATCTTTAGTTTTAATTAATACGCTGAATCTAGGCACAGCGTATTCGCTATTTTCAATTAGTCGCCGGCGCCAGTAGCATGTTTTGAGCTATGTGATTTAATGGGATCCCGTATTTCCCATACAATTTATTATTAACCTATAAGTTTCGCCACGAGTGAGGTCAATAGCGAGCTCAGTCATGTTACTGGCGCAGTAACAATCACAGAGTGGCCATGCGATAGCTTATAATGAATATTTCATTGCGGGACGGTTACTTTTACAAGCTGTGTATACCGCTAACGTTTGTGAGCGCACATGAGTCATAGGTCATTAAAATTAATAGTTTTCAGCAAACCCTCAAGCTACGCTTCGACTTTAATGCGCTACAGTACTAAACACTTGGACCGTTACCCACGACCCGTAACGTATCATAAATGGTTTTGATGTTTGTCCAGGTCTTATTGTTGTTGTTTTAGAAAAAGTCGCCAAAAAAATGAGAAAGTCAATGTTTAAGATCTATTTGTCAGTTTCTGATGAAGTTTCCAAGTACAAGTTATATGAAGTTGTACAGAAAGCGAGTGGCGAGCGCGCGGTGTCCCGTCCGACTGTCCAAGTGTCCACAGTCACGAGCCCACGTTCACTTGATGTTATTCTCACGACTTTTCTCACAATTTGACACCAAATAATAATTATCACGTCGGTTGTCAAATATATAGTGTCAAACAGATCGCCTACACTTACTGAATAAACTGAGAAAAGTAAGTGTGAAATTAGTTCATGAACCGAGAGTTCCTTATAACGACGTTGTTCTGCAAAACATCGATATACTTAGATAACGAATCATCATCACTACTATAACAGGACACATGTATTTTGACGTAAACAGAATGTCTCAATTATGTAACGAGTCTTTTTATTCTTTGGAAAATCGCGTAGCATTAAAGACCTGCCGTAGCCGTCCGTAGCGCGTCAACTAGAACAATTGGGGGTCACAAATATTTCTGTTCATTACTTTGATTAATTGACGTTAATCATATGCACATATTTAGCTGTATTGTAAATTTAATCCAAAATACATAATGTCGATGAACTCTTGGACAAGTGGGAAGAAAAGTAATAAACATTTTTATAGTCCAACCAGCCTATTCCTACGGATTTAGTTTACGATTTTTTCTTACTATTGCGTAACTAATGTCAAGCGGTCGACTGTTGATTATGGTATTTATAAAGTTGTTTGTTTATGTCCGCCTGTTTCGGCGATAGGCTTCACTAACGCCTCGTAAATAAAATGTGTCGCTGCATTTTAGCATAAATGTAATAAAACTGTCTATAATATAATCTGGCAGAGAATGCGATAGTATGGCAACACGACAGAGTCATACGCTGTCGGCTTACGTTAGAAACTTTCCGCCTTGAGAGCAGCACGGCGTTTAGCCCCAATACAAGCCGACGCCTTTACCTACCAATCAACGACATAATGACCGGCTAATCAAAAGTAAGGCATTAATTTATTAAAGTCGAGTGAACCAGTAGTTAAAGTCGGTTTAGCGCAATAAGTCGCAGATTCACAGCGGGTACGTCGGAGAGAGGCTTCCGGCGTGCGCGTGCGCTTTCACGGCGCACCACACCTCACAGCCTTCTATGCGATCTTGTAAATTTCACGACACATTATTTTATTATTAATTATACGATATTAATTATTAGTTATATTGATAACACACAATCGCGTTGTTTCTGTATTTGATTTGATTATTTAAAAATTGCGCTAGTGTTTGCTGCAAACCAATTTTACGAACCATTGTTTTGAAAGTAAAAGCGGCTTAATCCAACAAGCCATTTAGTTACGGTACCACGCATAATATGTAATTACTATAACGACAATCATGAGCTTAAAAGAACATTTAGTTAAATTAAATAAACACGGAATGTCTTGTTAAAAAACGTAGAGGTACAAACAAGGTCTAAGCTTCGGCACCGAAATTAGTTTCTTAATCAGAATGCCACGGTCATTTTAGTAATTTATAGCATCGTCTATACGTTAGTGTTTGTTTCCTCCATCGCCGGGCAGGTAACATATTTCTTGAGACAGCGGGGGGTGTCTGGGGCAAAGTTAAAGGATGCGCAGGAGTGCCCCTGCGCGGAGGCGGCGTTACTTATATATACCATATCGAATTTATTCGTCCAAGAGCTATAAAACAATAGTCGTGGTTAGAAATTATGTTACTACTACTACTACCACAGAAGAACTTTTTTAATTTACTTTAAGTGCCTATTAATGTTATCTGCTAAGCTACTGAAAAAAACATGGAGAAATATCAACCACATATTAAACAAGTTTCCTTGCACGCATAATCCAAAAACGTTTTTAAATTAAATAATAATTGCGTTAGTTAGAATATAAATTAAAAATGCAAAAAGGATCCTACCGTCAATCTCGATTAATATTCTCTGGCTGTAGTCAGGATGTCGCGCACACCTGTGACACCTTAATGACTCCGTGATAAGTTAACAATTAACATGGAGCTATGTAGTTGACCGTTTTTCCCTCTAATTGCTACGCAAATAGAATATTTTGTTTGAAAAGCATCAACGCAATTATTTGTATGGTAAAACGAAACCAATTTACAGAAAAAGAAAAAAAATATATGAATCAAATACATTTAATCTCTTAACAAACAGTTTATCATATATAAATAACAAGGATCATTACAATAGGTATTTATTTACACAGCTCTCTAGTAAATACACTTGCAGATAGTCGCATAAATAAGTGCAGTTTATTGTTGTTAATAAAATTCTATATGCGGCTCCTGACGCCCCATCCCTTTATAGGGCACCTTTGTAAATTACGTTAGGGCAGAGCTTACCTGTGGCCACGCCGTGGAATCGATTAGGTGCGTTTCGAACATATTTTCGACGGAGTTCCATTCGATGACTCGCTCCAACTTTTGTCGCTTGATTGCTTTTTGATGTGGCGATAAATGTGACTTATGTGGTTTTGGGTTAACAGCGAATACATTTGTGTAATGATGGGTTTGTGCACTACGGGCGGGGAACGTTTAAACTTTAATGTGTGAACGTTGTTATTAGGGTTCTGGTAACGTACTACAACTGAGTGGCTACGTGAATCACCCGTTTCCTTCACAGCTTCATTCACTAATTCATAAACTCTTTCGGTAATTAATACATCAGTAATAATGAATAGAGTGCGTAAATGAAAATAACTATTCATACTAACGTTCATTAAAATAGGCGATTAATTATTTCCAATGCCTTATAAATATGCTATAATATATAAATGTATTCTGCGGCATTACATAATATAAATTTAATTTTATATCTGGTTTTGTAGGAGATTTTATTACACCTTTAATAAATGCACGCGAGGCTCATATACGAAACTTTTATGTTTCAGGTATGCATAGCTGCGGTACTTAGAAGTTCTCAAGTATTGAGCGGTGAGTTTAATAAACAATTCGCGTTTTAATGACATGTCTCGCACGGCTGCATTATAGCCAACACACGAGATAATCACAGAACACTTATCAAACAAAAAGTATTTTAATTTACCGAGGGGCAAGAGCTTCATTCCTGCATGCCAGCATGCCCTCAGATAGATCGACTCAACCTAGATCGCCGTTGGCAAAGAAGCATTCAGCTACTAGTCAATCTTGGGCAGGCATGCGGCGGCCATCTTGGATCCGCGGACAGACGGACGGACGAGAAGACGCTCCGACTGTAATTGCAACGCTATTCGCCCCCAGCCGTTTTTCTAGAATAGTAATCCTGCAAACTGTGCTTGATACGGTCGTGTGTCCCTAGCATGCGACACTGCCGATACACACGACACTACATTTTTACTTCATTCTCTACTTTTCTTATTTAAAGTCCACCACGATGTATTTTTGTAAAATCACTAAACATTCATGTTTTACTAAATTACTAGTAATTAGTTGTAAGTTATCTTGTTGGCTGGGTGTCTGTAAGTGTAATTATCATAAGCAGTCCCCAGTGACACTCGTATTAACCACTGTGAACTTGCTCAGAGCTATTTCAGGACAAGGTGTTGAAAAGGGCGTCAATACATTAACGTCCCTGTTTGTAGACTAACAGCCGATAGAAACTTTAGATAGTATTTCTTTAGAGAAAACGCTAAGATTTTAACTATTATGTAAGGCACGTAGTCGGCCTTAAATGGTCTGTAATTGTAGGTAGTTGTGTATTAGTTTTTCTACCTGTGATTACTGTCGCAACGATCCGACACCAGGTTTTTGCTACTTCCGAATGATATATTGTAGGCTTAGACGTGAACGGTGCGCCAGATACTGGGTTGCATGAACAAATAAAATGCGCCTTCGCTTTCAAAGAAAATTACGTTCTGAATTGAATAAGATCAACTTTTATTTTATTTGAACGAGCGCAGAAATAATCCTGCAAATGTCATAAATAGATTCGTAGTATAGTTTTTTATCATAACACTTTTTATTTAGGAATTTGCAGCAAAATACACAATACCGTGGGTCGGAGCTTTGATCATAATATGTAGAGGCACAGCTGCATACCCCACACCAAGCAATTACTGTTAAGGATTGGCAATTCCAAACAGTAGTTGCTTGTAATCTAACAATTGCAGAAATGTCGCCGTTATTTCTGCAGCATGATAAACATTGATCAATTAACGCGCCTAATTCCAATCTGGGCTCAGGTCTCGGTGACCAAACTCGGCGGTATAACGTAACGTTCGAGATTTCCCGAGTGGACCGGTACAGGCCACTTTTACCAATAGCATAACTTAAATTAAGAACACAAATACATTTATCATTCGCCTTTCGGAACAATGAGAATAATTTATGTACTGCTTTTCTAGCCCACACGAGTGCCGTGTTCGTTATAATGCACGACATAGATTTTGAATCTTTGACATTTGTAGATTGTGGCTACATACGTCTGTCCTCTACGTCTTTATTCTGCACACATTGTTATTTATTTATTGCTTTGTTTTTCCTGACTTATATTGCTTCGTGATGACATTATTTGTGTATTGGAATCGAAGTTGATTTTGCCGAAGACAAAAATAGAAATAGTCTTTATATACCTAGACGAATTTTGCAAAATATGTTACTTGTTTTGTCACCTATAACAGACAGCACAAGTACAGAGAATAAAATTTAACACAATCGGAGAATACAATAATTTCAAGCTTTATGCAAATCAATACATTTCTAATTACTTGTTTAATTTGAACTAACTGCACCTTTATTTAAATTAGAGTCATTAGCTTTTTCCTAAACTGCTTTTACTTATTCACAGACCGATATGCATACATTTGTCTAAATTAAAAGCCTTTTAGATGTGGTTTAATTAGTCAACGGTGACATGCGACATTTTGACTGAGACTGAAGGAAGTGAGTTGTTTTATTTAGATCACAGTAACTGGAGTGAGTTTGTCATTCAAGTCCGCATGTAAGTCGATTTTGTTTGTATAAATGTCTCAATTTCTATTTGAGCTGGTCCGCTGCGGAAGTAGTGCGCTAGTTTGAGCGTGGCGTGTGTCCGACCACTGTGAGAATATGTATTCATTACACTTTGCATGCGAGTACGGGAGGTCTATTCTTAGATTAATGACACTGTTAAATTTAATCATCTTTATCTATAGGTAATGTAATGAATCAATCAACGGTTCCATAATAGCGAAACGTTCGTTTAACACAGATAATTTATTCAATAAATTGCGGATTGTTAATCGACATACTTTTTTTAAGTATGACGGATTTCTAAATATAAAAGCAATGTTATCATAAAAAAAAACAGTTTTCACTTGTTTTCATTATAGAACCCATCTCTTAAGGAAAAGATCTTAGGACGATAAAATTGTGTGCTAATGAGTCAGCGCATTTTATTTTAGTTGTCCAAAAGAAATATTTGACGCAGTAACCTGAAACTGTTTTGTATATTTTACGCGGGCTCGCGGGCGATAATTTCGATACTCGGCCGGCCGTCTGGCAGGCCTAACGTGGCATTTATGATTTATAATCCGGCCCCCGTCGGGTCCCCTCTTCTCAGAGACAGCGGACTTAAAAATAATTTTGATTTAAAATTGGAAGCAACTTATTAAACTGGGGTTTTATGTGATGGGACATTGTAAATGATTGGCGATGCATCGGCGATCCAGTCACATAAACTAGAATATATTTACTAAAGCGTAAATAAATATGTAATTTTCGTAAGTTTTCCAATAACAGAAGTATCGGTATCGATAGATATGTAATAGGCTAAAGATATGTGGAGTATACCTTTATGGCAAGCAATAATTTCTGTGTTACCAATTATAGCGACATAATATTATATTACAAAAACGTAATCTTGATATCAATTAATAAATTACATAAATTAATAAACCACATTTCTGCATAGTAGTTACAGTTCTCGGTGCTTCAGAGAGAAAAAAGGTCGATCTGTACACACATATTTACTGTGACTTTACATGAAATATGTTCCGCAGACAGCATTGCATACAAGAAGACATAAAGTATGTTGGTTAATTGCGCATAGTACTTGCAGCTATTTAATAAGGGAGATAATCTCGCGTGATGCATACACGCGAGTGACACTCACATGCGAGCATAATGCAGTGACAAACTGCTGATGATTCCCGCATTATGTATCGGCTGAACGTTTAACACGACCACTGCTCTCGCCACCTAATTACGACAGTCACGCTTCAACTAAGAAAATCTTTTGTGCTCTTTTTCCGAGCGTTGAGAAATGTAACAAAACGGGTTGAAGAATTTTTTTAGTCGGAATGACTTTTAGTGTCACGGCTTCGACCGGTGACGGTTTAATGAGAAAGCTTTGTGATCGCTGAGCAAGTCGACTCTGTGTCGAATTGTCGTTGTGTCGTTCTTCAAGTTTTATTTTACAAGGATCGCGACCGATGCCCATGTAATCCGTCAAGTCTTTACGACATGAACTTTTGATCCTTCCAAGTACTAGAATTCTTGTGCCTTTTATGGAAAAAACGACTGCGGTGAAGGATTTGCAAGTTAATTCGATATAATTATGTAAACTGTCCGAATTATTCTTTTGTAACGGTATCGTGATTGATGTAAAATATTCTTTGGAGCCGATAATTTACGAAGAATATTCGTCGATACAAAAAAAAAATGTGTTGCAGTGAATATTGAAATTCATTAAATTTATAGCGGTTGGTGGGGGGAGGGTCGCTCGTGACGGTGCGACGCAGCGCCGCGTGTTGGTGTCGTGTCGCGCCCGTGACGAATCCTCCTCGATGACCATACCTTGGACCGCGCTCGTTATGGATTTCCAACGCTGTAATACGATGTATATAACTTGGCACATAATGTCTTTCAAGAGCTTTTAAAGCTTAGTTAGGATTTCATGTACTTAAAAACTTAATACGCTCATATTTTGACAAAGAAATAATATTAGTCACCTAAATAGAATAGGTCAATCCCCACCCAATATTTTAAGGGCTCGCAGCCTATTTTACAGCCTCCAGGCGTTTACGATTTACATTGCAATTGCACAATAATTTTATTGCAATAGCCAGAGAAACCAGTCACACTGCTGCGTGTTGCTACAGAAGCACCTGGTTCTAGTAATGCGTGCAATTTTGTTCAGCCTGTAAAAGATAAGACGAGGTATGTGGGCAAAATATTTGTACGTATGTGTGTTTATGTGTGTACATACGCGTATAGTATCTGTATCGTATTGGTAGACAATTATAAATCTTTCAATTACATGATAAATAGCCTTATTAGATCTCATACTGATCTCACAAAATATCTTGATAAGTCTGTTGACGAAATGTGTATAGGGAAACACAAGTGAAAACTAGAGAATTCACAATTGATGGTATTAAAGTATACATGGAAGGCCAGGACATAGCCGTGGTCACATGCCACTGTAATTATAACGTACGTTGGTATTCGCAGGTCAAACCGCCATGATCACGGCAGTTAAGTTTCTTTTTCAGATCCCACGTCCCTGGAACTAAATTAAATCGTTAATTCTAAAACTTCTATTTACTTTTATTACATATCTAAATAACGAAGTTCTTAACTATCTAAAAAAAATATCAATATCTCAAATTCTCTGACAAATAGTTAAATGAAATTTAATATAGGTAGTGGCTGAGGGTTTTAACGGTTCAAATGTGTGTTTAATTTAAAATGATTGCAAAACACCGTAAACTGCTCCAGGTTAACTGGTATCCATCAAAGGAAATTCTATGAAATTGGCCATTGTGTCGGCTGAGCCCATAACTCGAACCAACTTAGAAGGATCGCTCTTTAACCCTCGGCTCGCTTCGTGATGTCGCCTCGACCCCGGGCGAATCTATTTTGCCCATCATAATCGCTGCTTTCAATTTACGGTGGCTATTCTATCGCTTGATATATAGCACCGTTCGATTTCCAATGTTGGTTATTGTTTCATATCGTTTTAACCCTTGAGGTGTACTGTTAATACACAAGATTATTACAAGAACAATAAGGCGTAATGAGTAATATATTTTAAGGTAATTCCAACATCCTAAACTGTCTATGTATAAATTAAGTACCGTATATGAATGCCATGCAGATAGGAATTACATTAAATAAACTCAGAAGCATTCCGATACACACGGGAAGTATGGAAACCTTATCAATAAGGCGACGGGGAGTCCGATCATATCGCTCGTTGAGCACAGGAATATCTACTCAGAGAGTTACGAATACGCTCGCACATTACCTTATTTCGAAATCGTGACTGGAAAAATATTATATTATCCATTCATACACATTATGTTAATGTCTATCAGTTATATTATTACCCAAGTATCGTACTTGGTCATAGCTTCAATTTATGATTGAATCATTTCGATATGTTCGGATATTTTTGTTTGTTCGGGCTGAGGTTACTAATGAACTATAAATATTTTATTGTTCATGTAAGCGGGGATACTTATATAATATTTCAATGTAATTAGAAAGTACTTATGGGAGTAATATTATAAAGTTGTAGTGTGACAAATTCACTGTGAGAGAACTTGTAGCTTTATGATTCTGTGGCTTACTGAATCGTGAACAAAGATGGCGTCCGGGAAATTGTTATTGGTAATGGTTGGGCCGAGTTCAGGCGAGTGGCGAGCCCGACTTCGATGTGATTCATCAATTTTGGTTGGTCCGCCACCATTTTGAGATTTTCCTCGAGATAGTGTTCTTGTGACTTGCAACACTGGTTTCTCATGTTTTCATTGTCTATTTGCATGTCAGTCATACTTTGAGATACTAATTTATTCTGAGTGTTGTAGATTTAATGATGTTATCTTACTGGTATGTAGAACTGAAATTTAATTTGATCTGGCCATCAATTAGAACACATTTTTAAAGACAACATTTATATTTTCATATCAGGTTAGATGCTGTATACTTATGTACATACTACGAAATTTTCTTAGCCATTGTGGTGTGAAATTTTAGCTGGGTACATAAAACAATGCAAAATACTAAGCTCAGAGCCTGCCAATGATTTTTAACGGTACACGCCAGGTATAAGGTTCAGTACTTAGAAGTGGGTTCTGTTTAGCTTTCACTTAGCGACTGGCACGCACGACAAGACAAGACACTTGCCACTTATGTCGGATCATCTACATAAAATTGGTGACACATGTCGTATGTCTGTGATGCAATGAAGAACAAGTGTCAGGACAGACGATAGTGCACTACAACATTTATGCAGATTGAAATAACACCTGCGTACAATTGCATTGATAAATCGTTACAACTTAAAGCCGTTGTTTCATTTATGAGTGTAATTTTTTATATTGTTTTTTCATTTTGAACATATTTTTAATTGCCAGAAAACATAATCAATTTATTTAAGTTAAAGTTTTACAATTTATATAAACTAAGCCTACTTATATACATATACAAACTTAAAACTACTATTAATTGCTAATATATACAAACTAAAATAAAAATGTAAATATAATATATAAATTAACCAGAAAATTAAATGTTTCTGGTTAATTTGTGACGTTCAAAGATATGAAGTAAGACTTGACTTTAAATTAATATTGTGTGGGACCGGTATTTTCAATTAAAAATGACTCACTTACGTTAAGTGTTCCTTAGTACTTGGTATATAAATTGAGAGTAAATAGACTACAATACAATGTAAGCTGAGTATTTCTCGCGATATTACGATTGAAGATAAAGTTATATGATGTCTCTCACCATCAACGTATAGATAAGGTAGTGTTGCCCTTGTTTATTTGTCACAAAGATTCGTTGCTAATTGACCATATTTATCGCAATTAAACTTGATACAAGCTAGTGAGATGAGATAGTAACTCTATAATTCCTGTACTACAAAATAGAAGAGAAGAGAGTGCAACTAAAGCTTTTTCTATTGATGTTTCACTGAAATATATTTTCACTCCTGCATTTCGTGAACTACACGAAGAGTGTAAAATAACCGTTTGGTTTTCTATGTCAGGTGAAATATAAATATCACCAGAAAAATAACAACCGGGAACTAGCTATGGTCTACTTTCAAATGCTGTCCACTCAAAAAAAAATCTTGTACATGACAACAATACTTTTAATACATAGATCGTCGATAAAAGCATTAGTTTTCAATATGATAAGAGCAAATATATCACATTTATCGGTGACATTTGCAATCTCGATGTTAAACTGAGAATTGTCGTAATGAGGCTTATCTCATGAAAGTTATGTTCCCTGTAACGGCTAATGTAATATTGTACTTTATATTTTCTATGACTTATCTTTCTGAAACAGGATGTGTATAAATAAAAGGGATTTGTACAGCAGTAAGCTGATAGTACTATTTCACCTTGTAAGGTAAGATCTATTGATTGATAATAATGATGAGTATAGGTACTAACTTCAGTCTGCTGTAACTGTAGTAAGTGGGCCTTCATAAATAGGGATGTCAATGAAGTTGCATTTAAAATAATTGAGCGTATCCAGTATTTTCGCATTCCCTAAAAATACTGTACTTTTTTTAAACTCAAATACAAAAACGCTAATTCATCAGTCGCTAATCAGACTTATAAATCAGCAATTTCAAGCGTCAAAACAAAAGAAAGCCCCCAAAAGCCCTCCTTTCATCACTTCCTCGATGTTTTGGGTCGGAATAAGAAGTGGCGCAACAAATTCCCCAGCATGCCCTTCATATTCACTTGTTGTCATTAATTAAATAGAACTCTCCATAATTTATTTCTTTATAGGAAAACCAACAGCTATAATATTAAAATAGCAGTAACACAAGTCACGCAGAGCCAATTCCAGGTTCTCACGTGTAAGAAACAGAAAAGTTACAGAAGTCTTAGGATCACTATCAAAAATTTGCTGTTTATATTTTAGTCAATTAAAGTTTATTGGACAAAACGATTTCGAATGCAATAGTTTCAGTGCGCTACGTTTTTCCGATCATACATCTCGATAGTATAAACAATGCTTAAGAGTTCGTGCCTGTTTCACACGCGCTCTCTGCTATCACGAAAAGCTATTTACTACCGACACACTTCTGTCCATCTGTGTAGATAATAAACAGCTAGTGAACTCTATGAGTTATTATGCCATCTCTTAGAACATCACGCTATATCGTACCTTTATTTGACATTCCTCTTTGCAGCCTTTGGGTATAGTGTTCATGTGCTAATCTTATCCAATTTTCATTTCAAGTGATTAAGCAAATCGAGTGCCGAAAAGAACTTTTCAACTGCACATTTGTCGACTCCATGTTACCTACATATTTGGATGGATTTAAACACTCAATAGCCAGCGAATTGGATGTAGGTACTCGATTATGGATAAAATAAGTACAGGTTATTGAAAAAGCATGTACGCTGTAGTCTTCAAATGAAATTGCCGCTGACTGTTACACGATTAAATTCTTCATGCGACTAAATTCGAAATAAACTATTCCATTTATAAAACTGTTATCTATGGTTACGCTTAGCCACGCTGGCCCGGGGCAGCACCTAACGCGCGCTGTCCGTACCGTGCCTGCAGGCTAAACACGGAAATTAATCACGCTTTATTAGCAAAGCTTCCTTATATGTGAATCATATTAAGATATATCTCATGAATAATGTGGATGCTGCATAAAAATTTATTGATTTTAATTTTCATGATGGCATCTTCTCTGATTTTAATGATTACTGTGTTTAAGACTAGAGTGAGTCCATTTTGTATGCCGTATAATTTTCTAAAGCCATTTTAATTATACATACATATATAACTGAAGTAGTCTTCTCATAAATATGTTGTAAGTTTTTGTTTGAAATCCTTTCTACTTAACGTTCGTCAGGAATTTCTACAAAAAGTTTCAATAAAAGCTCCTGAGAGCGTCTATTTATTCCGCAACAATTTATTCATCGTACATGTAAATAAGCGATATCTGCATGTTTAGTTTTTACTATTTTACGGCCGACGATGATTATAAATATAAAATCGCTAACCGCAGGCCTTGTTGCGTGGCGTCTTTTGATTCTTTTTGCGAAGTGACAGCGCCATTGCGTGTGCGCACTTATTGGGAACATTGAAAGACACCATAAATTGTGGTGCGTCGTGTAAAAATACCATTTAATACAATAATTCCGAGTCACAGATAAGCAATCGTGCCCGTAATTGATATATACGGGAAGTTTGGTAAAAGTGTTTAGTAAAAGTTCGTCCGGACGGTTTATGGGTGAAAACTGGGGCAAACGACATCTGAGCGTTTATTGAATATGTTGACAACTTTATTAGCAGATCGTAGAATTTTAATTATCGAATTCTGATGTTAAAGCTATGCGCTATAGAGAAAGTGTTTATTTTATCTATAGGCCTAGTTCCGTGAACTTCTTATTTTTTTACTTTTGTAAGAAAGATAATCAATAAGAATACTCTACTTAATTTAAGTTTTTAACATAATTAATTGAACTAATTCATTTACATACACAATAACAGCAAAACTTCAAAGATTCAAGATAGTGTAAAACACGATATAATTTAAGAGATATAAAGATTTTAACTGAAACAATTGACAACATTTGTCACTACAGTTAACACGTTGCATCCGCGGCTTAACTAGTTTGTAAACATAAACGTTAGTTGACCCGATTAGAAAGTCGCTTATCTGTGATTGAGATGAAGATACCGTGCGACTTTTAACTTCTTACATACTCAATTATAATCGTCATGAGAGCAGACGTCTCATTAAACGAACTTTGGAAATGTTTTGCTGATGACACGCCTTGTTGTACTCCCACTGCTGGGCAAAGACCTCATGTGAAAAGAAGACTGGAACATAGATCATGATTTTGGTTGAAAGAGATGATTTTTAGGGTACCTTTTAGATTTTCTGTATATATTTTTGTAATGTTTTTCTACACAGTTATTTGATAATATCTAATGTGAAGGAATAAAAACAAATAGTTAAAAAACACTACACACATAATCTTGATGCCATAACTCTAAGCTGATGATTTTTATGGCTGAAAAGTGATGCACCTCTGATTTCGCTTTACATGAAGTAAGCATGGTATTACAATACATAATATTCTTCATACATTATTTTTCCCTTATCAAAATTTTATTTGAAATCTGTGCAGCATGACATCGTCCAAACTTCCTTTATCTCGCAGGTCTTTCTTTCCAACCATATCATCTTTCACAAAATCCATCCATCTTACATAGACTTTCGTTAATTCTAGTAACATCACTAAGAACTCTTAAAGGAGTTCCGATCGCTCATACGATTGAATTTAATTTTATAGTAACGAGTTATTTTAATCATAATCCAGTTGAGAAAACGCTCCAGTTTCCAACTAAACTGACTACCGGAATACGTTTACTTGGAAGACCTCAAGCGTATATTACTTGACACTGAGACTACTTCACACGGTTCTAGCAGTTTTTTGTGACGTCACTTGTGGTCGTAACAAAGGTAATTACTGTTTATCTGATGTTGGAAGTGTAAGCATCACGCTGAGATACGAAGAATATTGCTCAGTTCCTATGAGGAAGGAACTATTAATTTTGACAAAGGACGGTAACTTTTGAACTATATTCGCAGATCACCTAATTGTAAAACCCTACTTTTTTGGTCTGTTTAAGCTGTATATATAAGGAAAATTTTAGTTTTAGTAAGAAATGTAAATACGTGTTTACTATATTGATGATAAAACGTGATTTTTAAAAGTACTTGGTTTAGTACTAGGTTTGAAGCTTCAACTTGTTTGAGTCGATAATTTAAAAAAGCCTGTATTTTTTAAAGCCACGTTTTATAATAAGGCGGAGAGACTTTTGTCAAAAAACTACTATCCGAAAGCATAACGAATAGTTTATTTTTTTATAGAAACCGTGTTTGAGAGGTTACTGCTCAATTTGTAACTAGTTTATGTTGATACTAGTTTAATTGTTCCTCTATAACTCTAGCCTGCACAAACGAACATCACATCTCTATTTATTTAGTGCGCTAGGGATGGGACACATAGCTGACGAGTGACGATGACGAATAGGTATAGACTGAAACGGAAGGCTGTTTAATTTATCGACTTCAAAAATGGTGTACTGCTGGAATACTAATTGAATTTATTTATGGGAATAGATAAGACATCCTATTAACATCAAACATACCTGATACAATACATAGAATATAATTATCATAAAAAAAATATCCTATCACATACCATTCAACTAAAACATAAAACTACAATTATATTATAGTTTCGCATTAAAACATTTCTCGATAAACACAAATGCTAGAGTGTAAGTCGATTGTTGGTCCGTGTCCCATCCCTATCACACAGACGTCTGAACCAGGTCTAGTAATTAACGTTCCTCTTGATTTGTGGCGTTATCATGATGTCTCGCGAACCACCAATTTATGGCCGCATTAAAACCATACTATCGGTACACACAGACAACTATACTTACTTTCAAACTTATTAGAGAATTATAAACCAATCTTAGAAATAAAGGTTCAAAATAAAATCCTATTCGGTATGAACACAGTATTAGATTCGATTGTAGTTTTTTATTAGTGGTATCCGGTAGAGCCTAATTTTATGACTGTTTAATAAAGCTATAAAATTGTTCCGCTAAATGTTTTGTTGTTCTTTTCACGTACAGGGTGGGAAGATAAGCGTGAAATCACGTATTGACGTTATTGTCACCCATATACGAATCAATTCTTGGCACTTGGTTCATTTACTTTCAGAAGTAAGAATAAGAAAATCTTTAACAAAAGACATCAACGCGCTAGCATCCATTGCCTATAATACAGTATTTTTGATATCTGAAACTTAAAAATATAAATAACTTTTTGCCTTTAATGTGTTTGTACAAAATTAATGAATGAAGAACACACGGAGTCAACGCAATCATGGTGATAATGATAGAGTAAGCTTTTTTATTGTGGTTTATCGCAAAGCAACTATAATATGACATCCGCAACCTTTAGAGAAATCAGGGTCAGCTAACCAATATGATTAGTGTAAGTGCACTATATGTAATTATTTGGGGAGAAAGTTTATAGTAATAAGTTTCAAACAAATTCCATTACTTTTATTACTGTCCAAACTCGATAAACAGTACAAAATAATTCGCACGCACTTAATGACATTTGGTCCACTTTGAAACCTAGTTAGTTTGAATTAAGATATTAAACAATAATAAATGTAATAGCAAGAGGTAACGCGACCCACAACATAATAACAAGTTTACGAGTCACTTCCTCAATTGACGGAAACGGGAATACTTTCCATTCTTCTTCTTACTTTTATACTTAGAAAACGTAACGTGTATCACTTCCTGAGAATTTGCTAAATGGGAACAAAAAAAATATGTTGACAGCATGTGCGTAGTTCGTACGTTTTATATACATGTGTTGCCATTTTAGTCTATGGAGATAAGTACTTAATTCTTTCACTTAACGACCTCCTTTACCTGTCAGGTTTCAGTTAAATTGTCTAAACCGGTCTACAGTGTAACATTAGAAACTTTATTACTTCTCAGTTAATGGTTCTACTTCTTAGAAGCACATACGTTAACAGTTTAGAGTCGATTTTTCCACGGTTGAATAAAGTGGGGCTAACAAATTTCAGTTGCGTTTCCATCTATTCTCAAGTCAACAAATAACGAACGGCGAGCAGATGATATCTAGTCAGATTCCGGGTACGTTGTGTGAGCCTGAATGCCTAACGGACGCGTCTGCGTCTAGACTTGGTAGTGCGGCGTGACGGCCGGCCCGGGTCTGTCCTGTCACTCAATCTTTCAGGCGATTATAAGCCACGTTAACAAATAACTGTACTGATACGAACGTTTAACAAATACTCCCATGGCGTGATGTTCATGCTTTATGTTTACTTAACATCTCTATTGAAAACGCGTAATTTAATTAGTTCCTTATACCGCTTTCTGAGAACCTCGATAATCAAACTGAATATGAATACAACAAAGACTACGGTAGTCAATAAACGTAAATGTAAAAAATCTTCAACATTTTACGAGTGAGCGCTAGTTAAACTACTCGACATATCTGGATGCAATTATAAAAAAAAGTAGCGGATTTACTCTTAACAATGTTAAGATCACTCACTCATTTTATAATCAGATTGAATTTCCATAATACCAACACGAACAACTGTTTACAAATGAGAGATAAGAATTATCATCAAATTATAATTAGAATGATGCTTATAAATATAAAGATGCTTATATAAATTGGTCTTTGCATTAAAAATTATACCCTGAGATGTACTTAGTCGATTTATGTGAATCGCTTTAGCCAATAAAGTAGGAGATGTCTCGTAAATCGCGGGTACATCGGGACGGATGGTCGGCGCAGCCAGGCGACACCTACGGAGTGGGCGCATCCACCGTTAGACGCTAGGCCCGCGGCATACGAACCTCGGGGATCACAAGCCTTCATTTACCTACACCCTCCTATTTATTCTCAGCTCTGCCTTTGTTTCACGCCAGATTTTGTTTTTGTACGATAAACATCAAATGTATTTCAAACAAGATATCCAATTTGGTATAAGTGCAGATCGAATCGGTTCTCAGAATTACTTGTAACCTTCCAGTTTTATGACTTATCTGTGCCCTAAATACCGATCTTATTGCACGAAGAGTAATGACAGTATAGTAGGTACTAAGCAACAAAGCACATTACTAACATCAGCGATGTTCTAAAAAAGCTTACATGTTCGCGCGAGAGTTGACTTTAGACCTTCTAGCACTAAATATCGCAGACGAGATGCGATCTCCTATTTCTTATTGTTAAATGCCAATGTGTTAAAATCACATAGCTAGTGTAACAGTACAAAATGTTACATCAAGCGAAACTATGCGTAAAGTGTTCGGCATACCGCATCATTTGTTTGTCCTAGAGGCGAAATGTCGCCGTCCTACATAGCGGAGTATCATTTATCTGGTATTGGATTAGCACGCGTGTAACCCTAACTGTGGGCCTGAACGGTACAAATAGTTCGCACCGCGAGCCAAGCATCTATGTCGACCTAGTAACAGCCGGGTGTCGGGTAGCGCAGTCGGTTCGCGAGGTCGCCAGCAAACTAATGAACAACATTCATATTATATACCAACATTGCGCACTTCCATATAAAAACTATAAAGTTACCTTTCATAAATTAAAATTGTTGGTGTCTTCATAATTTTACTTTAAGTGTCATTTTCAGAATAAGGTAATCTTAGCACCATGAGATTGTTCGATCGGCAACTCGAGTCGGATTTGCTTTAAAGCTGATCGGGTACTCCCATCTCGACTGTCACTTGACAAATTAATAATATGTATAAATTAGATGCTCAAAGCAAACCAATAAATATGTGCCTACTTACAAAGATATACATACATTATTGGCTGTGTTTGTAATTTAATAGTTATAGTTGCTAGTAACTTGATTTACATGCACAACACCTTTGATATCTCAAAAGGACGTCGTGTCTCTGGTAGAAGCAATCACTTTGATTGTTTGTTATGAAAACTTTTAGATAGGCAGTCATTTTACTGACTTAAATACATGCTTACGCAATAAATCAACACAAATTAGCTTCATGAATATATTTTTAGAAGTCATTAGGCTGCTAATAAATTTTAAATAAGACATAAATTAGTATAAACACCTTTCAAGGACAATGGCCGCCATGTCTGAAATATTATCTAGCTCTTCTGTTAACACCTTAAAAAGCAACGGAATACGTTATAGGATATCTAGAGTTATTTGAATATATATTATGGCCATGTAAAATTCATCCGTTGCAGATAAAATGTTGTGAAAATGAGGTCGTTCGTGAAGGACTATCTTTCACGAAATTTTGAGCCTAAATGTATGTGATAGGCTGACATTAATTTGATTTAGATACGTATCGCGTGCAACAGACAGCTTCAAAGAAACACAAAAATACTTTGCCGAAATGAAAAAGTTGTGAGAATTCTATCCAGTAAGAATCATACTGACTCATTTCCGTTGTCACTCTTTTTAAATTCTTAGGTCAGTGTGAGAACATCTTAATTCCAAGTATTAATAAATAAAAGGCCGTTAAAGTGTCTAAGGCGATAACTGCGGCGCATACTTCATAGTTTAAGTATCAGGCATTCTCTCCCAATACTATAACCAGTCCACCGTTTATGCGTTTACGGCGAAGACTGTGCCGATAGTGACACCCGGCTTCGATCGTCATGACCCGATAGTGTTGTAACATTGTACCGCGCTCGATACCGCCATCTATGTTATGTATTATGTATTTTATTTAACTCGCTAGATCCCCAAGCCTATTTATATAATTGTCTATCAACCGGGTTCCAAATGAATTTATCGTGATTCCGACTATTGTAATAACTGTAAAGAAAAGATTAATCTGAACTTTTTAAAAAATTGTATCTATTACTTGAAATTGTTAGCATCTTCGATACAATCAATCCAGCGTTGCAGATGTCAAACTGTGCGAGGTTATCCGATTGTCTCTTGGCACTTTATTCAGCAAGATATCAACTAAACTATTATTGCTATAAACGCGTTAGTGTCTGCGTGTAACTCACCAAAGTAAATCCATCCCACACAAAATCTATCCAATAAATATCCAAAAAGCTTGTTCTGCAAGCATTCCGCGTCCATTGTGTTCCTTGCAGATATATCTTGCGTAAGGAGCATGCGATTCTTGCGAGCTTTGCTTTCTCCCCTGCCCACGCTCTGCGGAGCTCGTCACTACTGATTGACAAAGTATCCATTACCACATCGAACCCACTTTTATCCGAATGGCTGTAATGTAAGAAGAGGCTGAAGAGCGGAAAATGTTTGCTACGCTTTGAGGATTTCGAGTCGCCCGCGGTGACCGGTTACCTAATGCAATAGTTGACAAATCGCTCAATTGTCCCAACTTGGTGGTTTGTCGAGCCGACTAGTTGGGTGGCGGGTTGTGCAACTAGTGGACACTGCAGTCCGTTTGACGGATGCCGGAAGACGTCCAACTTTATTGTGCTTTATTGCGATTGGACGGTGGTAAATAGTTGCGAGTCGCATCTGAGAACATTTTGATTATCGGGAACGATTCTATTGAAATTTATTCAGAGATTCAAATAAAACTGTTATAAGAGTTCCAATATAAAATATTAGTAGCTACTTAGTAAATGCCTACAGGTGTCCAGACCACTTTAATAAACGCATTCTAAAATTATTAAAGTAAATATTTATAACATTCCGGTATAAATCAAACATTAATAATTTCATATATTTTAGTTTTTTATGCAGTAAAAGGAAAATATTAGCAGTGCCATAAATATGTCTCGTATAATCACAGCAGGGTATGTATTTGCAATTTTCGTGGCTTCTCGTACATTTGCATAAAATCTAAAATCGTTTTTTGATCCATAAATTTACTTGTGATCTTCAAAATAAAGGAATACGTTATACATAATAATGTAGCATGATATAAGACAATCCTTATATAACTACTTTATCTCAATATATTTTACGAAAACTATTGACTAAAAACGTATAAATATTGGTTTTAACAAAGTCATCGATTGATTTTTTATGTACCTGAGTCTGTATGTTTTAATTTTAACGATCGCTCCAAAGAGGCCTGATAGTTTAGGCACCACCTAATTTGTATAAACAGGTAGGTCTATTGAATACATATCAGTGTCTACAATGTAAAAAATGTGTACATTTACGATATATTTGCATATATTTCTTGCTTATATCACACTGGACGCTAACTAAGCAGAAAGCGAAATGCTAATGAAGTGTGGTTATCTGAGCCGAAGCTTTTTATTTGTCGGATAACCCGTAATGTGTTTTAAAGATATGTTCACCTTCAAGTTTTGATGTTGTCTCGTGGTTTTTTTTATCCTGCTCTTAAATGCACGTAATGCGCGACGTTCTTGTACTGCAACACTTTAACGCGCTATCTTTTAGTTATGCACGATGACTCGTAGCTTTCAGGAAGAAACACTGCATTATATCGTATTTATCATTAAGGCCTAAGAAGGTGTGAGAACTAAATGATTCTTTTGAAGGCTTGTCAGGGTAAGAAGGGTAAAAATATGTACACAGAAACTGAAAATAAAATAAGCTGAAAGTTACTAAGTTGTGATAAAAGATAGAAGTCATTCGACAACGATAGTTCATTGAGGTTTTAATTAATATTTGCATCTATTAGTTCATTAGTTATCATTTGAAGTTCATGGCACTAACCTATGTATTGTTAGAAACGACACTAGTAATAACGGTTGCTCCACAATACCCCGCCCCCTCTCCCCGCCTCTCGGCACTCGCGGGATGATACGATATGCACTGTTTTTCTTCCATTCCCATACTTGCAGATTCCTAATTAGACTTCATTAATAATACATGTAAATTGTCTCATTTAGAGACAGTTACTCAATGCAATGAAAAACGGTTTTTATTCCATCTCACTGTAATACGCATCTCCTTTATACAAGCGGTTTGAACTGAAAGAGTTCCGGGAACATAATTATTTTAAAGGTATAACATTTGTAGGTCTTTCAATTGAATTGTATTTAGGTATAGGTACAGTAATAGATACTATTGTTGTTTCCTGAAGGGAAAAGGTCAAACATTGTCGCTGCTTTCAAACAGAACGCAAGTACCACTTTTAATGTAATGAGTCCAATATTTCCATACAATAATACATTGTTACGTCTCAAGTTAATTGAAATAATATCCAATTTAAAGGTCCTGTCACATGATGTAGGTACATTAATTAAGTACGCAGTTAAATCTTTGCGAAAGTCGTATTTTAACCCTTACAATCTGGTAGCGTGGCATAAATCTCCCGGAAATGGAAACCAAGGTTTTAGTAGCTGTTAAAGATTATGCCAGCTCACCATAGGTACGCTTCGGTTAAGGTGAATCTACACTGTTATTCCATTTAAGCGAGATAAATCATACAAAGCAGTAGGAACGAGAAATGTTCTTTGAAAACGTATTTCTGTAGCAAAAACAGAATGAATCGTGTGAAACACAAAGAAATCTACTAATGTTTGTCCGAGTGGCCGGCGGGAGGCTATACACCGCGAAATATTTCCCAAGATACATCGGCACGAGTGCGATGTGGCGATATCTTAGGTGCGCGCCAGTTCGAATCGTCTATCGAGTCTATGATCGGCTCCGTCGAGGGGTCACGCGCGTTAAACGTAAATCAACATATCTCGCGACGGGAGATCTAGCCGAGCATGCGCCCGACCAACAAAAACTGAATTTTATAGCCGTAACACTACACCTGGGAAAAAAGTAAATAAATTGGACGAGATCGAGTGAACGACCCGCACCCGACCCGCTAGCGACTACTCCCTGAAACGGCGTCACGGGAATATTATCTACCGTCGAGTACGTTTCACTTCCTCTTTGTCTTAGAGCTAGCCTTGCAGAGAAAGTTTTGTCATTTAAAATGACAAAGTCATTAAAAGGAAAGTAATTAAAATAGAAGCCGTATTAAACGCTGAACATCCAACTTGTTTTAAATAAATACATTAAGTAGCTGAGAAGGTTTCCAGGTAACGTGTAAATTAATCAAGATTCATTTAGCGGGTAATAGAATGGCAGGCTCTCGTATTGCTGGCTGAATGCGCCTGCGTCTCTTAGATGAAGTATAATTAATTGACTGTAAATGAAAATTGATAAGAATATTTATTTGAACTGAATTAATTACAGTGTCATGAAAGAACTTTATGCTGTATAAATCATATTATACATTTTAAGAAGGTAAAAAGTTAAAAGTCAATATTCTGTTGTTATACACCGCTCCAGAAAAATGTTTTTCTTCAACGATGACGGCATGTTATGTAAAAATGTGATCTTCATGACGTAAAGCTTTGCAGAGTATATTTGTGTTTATTGTGATATAATCCATATATAATGAGGTGCTGTCCATTAAACATATATTACAACATTCAATAAAGGTTTTTCTATGCCTCGACGTCGATTAGTAGGTATCATATTGTACACATAAGTCTCCATTGATGTTTTGTCATCTTTAGGTCCTAATGACTAAGATCCAAGCGTAATTACAGGGTGACGACAGACTGTAGCGTTATTATTTGTTACTTCATATTTCTACTATATAAACACTGTTCAGCTGGGCTTAACCAATAAGCAATTATATTAATTAAAACACAACTCCTTATTATAACATTTCCAGTAATATTATTACCAACAGAACATCGGTTTAATTATTCTGTTCCAAATGAAGTGTATCGAGGCCGTGTTCAATAAATATCCGCTCTATGTCACGTCTATTAAGGTTGATGTTCCGGGTAGGGGCTAGACGGGGTGCTTTCTCTGGAATGTCGGGCAACTGTCGTACGAATCGCGGACCGAGTTCCGATCGAGAGAGTCGATCCGTATCTTCGCGATCGATTCTTATCGTGACAGTTTTACGCGTCGCGTCGCGATCTCACTTCCAATACAAGCCATGCACAACACTATACTGAGCCCTCGTCATCTCAACTTAATAACCAACAACATACGACATTTACAAAAGTACCTACTTTTTGTACTGTTTAAAATGTCAACCGAAGATTGATGAAGGTTGGCTTCTAGGCTGCAGCTCCTATGTTTTGTCCAGCAAAGTAGTGATATGTATGTATAGTTACACCTTTTGTCATACCTCGTATCTTGTCAACGAGTTGCCAAAGCTGCTCGTGTTTTGGCTCGTTGAAACTTACATTTGAATAACAAATCGGTCGCCCGAAGTCATCTGGCGATCGCCAGCGTCGCCATGCGATACTATGCTGTTTGAATGACAATATTAAGTTGCAATTGATTTAATTACTTCTTTTATCTGTAAACTATTAATAATCTATTCACGATTATGTAAATTATATTAATCCGTGTTAGTAAATTAATTAACAAGATAATATTGTGTTACTTAGAGCGACATAATCCGTTCACTAATAGGCGTGGCTCTTAAATATTATTAGCACAATTGTGGTCAATTATGTTGATTCTGCGACAGAAAAATGATAAGAAATTCTAGGTACTGGGAGACTATAGTAGCGAGTCAAGTTGAAAGAATCTGAAACAGTAATCTGTTCGCTAAAAGCATTGAAAGATAACACACGCTCACATCCTCACAATCTCGGGTCCGCGGCGAGTGATAGCGCTAATGAACCCATGTTGCCGTCACACAAGTGGCACGGTTTGAACGATGGCACGCCCATTAGTGGGAAACTCAAGGCCAGCCGAGGGCGGACAGCTAGCCGTAATTATCTAAAACAAACTAAATCGAAAGGCGGATATATCGCCCGCTGCAACACTTCACCGGCGACTGCTTCTCTGCATTCAGCCGATAAATGAGCTTCACTGTGCAAAATATACGAACTAAACTTACTTGTTGGTGCTTGTATGCAATGAAATTGATATCTATAGATATTCAAAAAACTTACTGATTATTTAATACATTTTCGATTAAAGCTTCCATTGTAAATCAAACTGTTAACCATCTATTACAGACAATAAAATATTTATTATCTACTATTATACCGATTTAATAGTTTTTCTCTCACTTCCTTATTAAAATTAATGTGTGGAATGAATTAGTTCCAACGCAACAACAAGAAAGCGCTGATGGGGTTTACCCAGACTAACAATAAAGTTTACGTGATTACATTTTTTTTAATGAAAATATATTCTGATTATAACTTATATCGGTATGAGGTTTCGCAGCATTTTACACAGTTCTTTATAGCAAAACCAGACATGATATCTTTAATGACAAAACCTTATGTAATGAGCAGTCTATAAATTCATCACATGAATGTCACCTTGTTTTAATCAAATATTGTACAAGTATTTATATAGGTAGTAAAATAAAGCGCTTTTCTGACTTATTGTATTATATTGATATGGCGTAGTCGATCCTGCTGTAAATTACTGGTGTAAGTACTTTATGCGCCGCTATACAGCACTCCGGTATAAATGCTCGTAACACATTTACGACGATCTTGATGCATGACGATAACTTTGATTGAGTCTTGTAGCATGGCAGGACGGACCGCTACATTGATACATCTTAGAGAAAGGGTACCTAAGTACTACGGTACTATATAGGGATTTTAGTACGTTAGAAATAATGATAATTGAATTAAGTTAGCTTAAGGATGTACTGAATGCTGTTGTTGTGGTTGTTTTTGTGACGTCTAGGAGTTATCGAGTTATATTCGTCATTTTCCTTGTTTCGCGTTGTGGTCTGTTAATAGTTAACAACGCACTTGTATGGTCAATATTTAAAAATGACTAACTAAATATGCAAGTTTAATGTTACTTTGACACGCAGTAGTAAGTCACGATTAGAGTCAGCATGAAACAGTGATCAATTTATGTTTAGCATTCTCGTGGGAGCAGGATATACATACACACATATAGGTAATGTATAGCAAAGTGGGCGAATATTCGGTCCGTCTGTCAGTATTGGTCTGCTCACTGTATCAATATCTCAACTGCCACTCAGTACTGTGACAGTTGCCAATAGATAATATTTGGCGCACCAAATTAAGTAGACGTTTGATTGACAGACATGTATTTATAGTCCCATTAACTTTATTACAAAACGATTTTTTATGATTACATGCTACGTATTGATTTTAAATTAGGTTCGTAAGTAGCTAGCTTGATTTGTGTGAGCCTGTCTATGCTCTATACCTGTAGAATGTTAATTCTATATTATTTTAACGTTATCAACTTAATGTTAATTTGCCTTAACTATATCTCGATTGGTTAGTATCTACGTCACTCACGTTTTCTTGATTAATGTACAAGGACCTAACTTCACAGGATTTGCGATCACCTGGGTGGCCGTGTTCGCGCTTCAATTTACATTAGTTCATGAACATAAGCACACCAATCAGTTTCCTTACCCTAATTAAACAGATTGACCCCAACGAAATTTCTCTAGAAAACATGTCGTTAATCAGTGGATGGCTATCACATTAATTCGCAGTGATTAGCCGATGGTATCTGCGCGCAAGTGGGGCGCACGCGTCACAGTTCATTATGAGTGCGCCCGCGCCGGGCGCCCTCGCTTGCTCCACTTCGCTTTACGTGACGAGCGTGAGAAACAACGCTCTTGAAAGTTTTTAATAAGCAGCCTAATATAATTATGTTTTATAAATGTTTGGTTCACTCGGCTCACTAGAATCGGAGTATTGGTATTCTCAGTCCTTTGTTACAATAATTTCCGGGCAAAACGATTTCATTTTTTTTATAAGAAAGTAATCATATAGACTTACATTTTTAACTACTAACACTTTATTATAAATCTCTGCTATGGACATCCAGAAAGGTGTAGCATTCCAACCTTTTAGTCCCAAGTTACAGTCCATAGAGTAGAAATTTAAAAGCCCTTGTCCTCTCAGGATAATAAATATATTTTAAGTACATCATACGACGCCAGAACTCGTTTCCCTGAGTTGACTTTTACTATTGACACGGAACGATAAGCTGTTTATACTTATATTGTTTTGTTTTTATTCAGTTGTTAAGGTTATGTTAGAACTCGTTTATGGTCAAAAATGTGTCGTATAAAACGGCTCCATATTTTTTTGAAGTAAAGCTTTATGTACCTACTGAGCATGCCTTACCCCCTGTGTATCTATTTCAATACAATATCTTTTCTATACAAACGTAAGAACTGGTATAATTAATTTTATTAGTAATATAATCTTTTTTTTATTTCCTGCTGAACCAAGTAGTATCAAAGTGGACTTTCACCTTGATTTCATTATCCTTACCAATAATTAATGAAAAAATTGGTTCAACTTCACTACCTCCCCTTAAAGAATGATTGAACGATCCTTAATGAACTGACTAAGCCCTTAGGTAATATAATACGTGGAATTAGGAACCGTGCAGACTATGAGAAACTTGTTTCTTCCACTGCCTCTACAATTGAGCTTTGAAATACGATACAAGAATTTATTCGAAGTATTCAAGATGGTAAAATTGTTTTCGCGTGTAACGTCTAGTTTATGTAAATTAAGGTAATACGTACACAATAAAATAAAATGATATTTTAGAGAACATTACTAATACTGGTTATGAGGCCCAAAGCTATTAATTCCTTTTTTCACATGATTTTTGGCGTGCATAGTGTGCACGTATCTTAAGATTCGGCGGTTTGAAACGAGTGTGAATTATTTTCACAGTGACGTCTCATCAATTTTTAGCTTTTCGATTAAGTTTAGGGCACGATAATGAAGCTTGGATATACATGGTAAATTTATTAGGCAGGCCTTATCACATTTTTTATACGTCATTAAATTATTCGGAGCGCTGAATAACGATCGGAATGTTTACCGTAAAATATTGTGATACGCTTAATTGTGCAGTCTTGTCAAATAATCAAGTGGTCTTAAATCGTAAGGCAAAGTTTTGAGTTCATTTTGCAAATTAACGTACTTATTAATGTTCTTTAGATTTTTATTTTAATCTTATGCTGAATACTTAATTGAAATTCAGTCTGCCAAATAAGAATAAAAAGACTAATTGACTATATCTTAGATTTTGAAGAGCTCGTGGCTAAGTCAAAGCCGCGCGGATCGATCGATCATAACGTTAAGCAACGCTTGGCGCGGTCGGTCCGTGGATGGGTGACTGGTGAGCCCTTTTCATAACGAGTTCTTAACGTGGTAATTTCGGAGATAGCACGATTAAACAAAGTGGTCACCCGAGCTGTCATTATCGGACAGGGGTTACTTGGCAAGTCGTTACGTAGCAGGAAGCAGAAAGTCTGAACAAACCAGTCTACCAATGGTGCCAGGTATCCAGGTAAGCTGGATCGTGGTGGAGGGCAGACGATGGCGAGTCGCATCCAAGTGTAAAACAGTGGTAATCTCCAGCATAGCTGCATTCCGGTTAGACGGAAGCCGGACAACCCAAAATAGTAGGTTTGGGACGAGTGGTATGATAATAGAGGCTAGTACAGATGTACTGAGACTATTATCTTAGATTTTGATATTATCTACTTATCAAATAAATCGGTTGACTTATCTTTGGTGCAGTCCTGAGCAGTGTGAGTAACTATCATTAGTTTAAGGACACAATCTTAGTATAGCTGGGTATATCAGTTAGGATGTCGTAAGTACAATATACCGGTCGAGTGTCAATCTAATTGTTGTTAACGTTGAATGCTTAATCCAGCTCTTTGAGCCACTACTAATACAGTCGGTAAACAAGTGCATCCTATGTCATCATGTTATCATTAACAGCGAGACTAGAGTATACATAATTACAATATGAAATAGATACGGATTTGGTTTTTGATTAATAATAAGATGTTCGAGATGATAAGTAAGAATACGCTGTGTTAAACTTTTTAGGGAACTGAATGAGTAAGACACGCGATGTTACATAACGGTTGTTCCGGCAGTTTGTCGGACGTTTACAAAAAAATAATAGCAAAAAAAACTGTAACATTGTAGGTAACAAGGATAGGTCGCAGGCACAGTAGCGTTACAGGGCCTGAGATGGGTTATCGAGTGAACGGGAGGGTCCGTAGGTCTGGATTCCGCGTGTGGGTCCGTGTTCTTGGGATGGGCGAGCAGGTCGCTGCAGGTGTTCGGATGAGGCCCTGCATGCAGAGTAGGACAACGAGTTCTCACTATCTCGCTCAACCATTGTGTAGCTTTGGAACTAGTGATACCATTCTATAGCTGGTTATTCTTGTTTGGATGAAAAAGGATGAGAATGTATCAAGTGAACTCGTGAAAGGATAAAGTATGCTCACAGTGTTAGCTTGTATACTCGTAGCTATGTATAAGTGTGCTAATTTTTGGAAACATGTTTATATAAGAGTTGAAGAAGGGTGGCTAGGTTGCTTAAGGGGTATACTTGAAGGACAAAGACGTTTATTGTTGGTATATAGTGGTGCCGCTTGGATTTTTGTAGTGTGTGGTGATGCGGATGGGTTAGAGGATTTGCCTAATTGGAAGAAGATAAAGTAACGAGATAATACGAGACGTATCTTTGAATTGAAAAATCGCTGCAAAATAGATAACAAGTCTAAAGATACGTTGATGACGTGGATAGGAATTTGTCTGTTAGGCAACAATTGCGATCCATCAAGTATGATGCTTGACATGGAAGGATGTTGATGCTGATAGCCAATTAGAGAATTATACGGTCAATCGGATAGATAGGTAACTGTTTTGGTGTTCGGCGAGGGTGGACCTAGTGTTGTGGTGTCGTCTGATTACTGTGGATCGTAAGTGTGGTCAAGGTCCATTAGGATAACTTGACGTAGATATAGGCTTTCTTGTATTGTCAATTATGACTTGACGCCATCCATATGAGCGACTGTCCAAATAGCAAGGAGTCGCAGAATGCCTCTATGATGTCCGCTAATAGAGAAGATCACTAATCACATCCACTATCAAAAGAGAAAATGTAAAAAGGATGTGCGATATAAATAAACCATCGCCATAGTATTGCGTTGTGACAATTACCTGGTCACCAGTATTTTATATCAATCATGATTGATTTGAGGTATTCAATCTTGAATGTAATTGTTATTAAGGAAGCAGCATACAATTATATTAATAAATTTAAATGTTATCTTTAACAAAATCACGTATATGTATAAAACAACAATTTGCATAAGATAATATTGTTTATTATGTATGGCGAGTTTGATGTTATTAAGGATAGATATAATTGGGGTCCAAATTAAGTTTAAGATAAGAAATAAAACGTCAAGTTATTGTTAATTTACATTAAAGGAATCCACAGTTAGTTCTGCGATATGGTCCAAGTAATGTACAAAGATGATTTTAGCTTATATAAAATAGATGGCTCGTATAGGTTTGATAGGGGTAGTTTGGCACGCTATCAATGTAGGGATTGAAAGCATTCGAAGAGTCATATAATTATTAATTACTAAAAGTATATATTGTAAAGTATAGGTTATACGTACTCACATGGGTTCAATTACAAAACTGAAATTGAAGAATGTTTACTTATGAAGACATTTGATGCGCGTACTTTGAGTCTCGTGGAATTTTATAAATGCCGAATTACAATACATGTACAAAAAAGATTGGTAGGTTCAAATTATAATCAAAGTTACCATGATACTGTCAGGTTATTAATTCTTATTCCACAAAATTTTCGCTAGGTAACTATAAATACATATAGGTTTGTAAATTAATATAATTTATATTTATTGTTTTTCTTTATTAAAGAAAGAGTGATTTAAGATGTTACATATCACAAGACACGAAAACTCATATAAATTCGTCATATAGTTATAGGTAAAAAGTTTTAGACCGCTATCACCTCCTTGAATCGAGATAATGAAACTTTAAACTTTTCGAGAGAAGTAATAGTCATTTCGAGTCTGGCAATTAAAAGGTACCGTTTGGTATTTAATTTGAATGACGACGTTATAATTACGATGTTATGTTTTCAAAAAGTAGAGATAAACGGGACTGCTAATAGTATAGGACAGAGTAACGAATAATGGAGTAACTATCTCTTCATATATTTATATACAACATAAGAATCTAACAATAACTTTATAATGATGGAATATTTAAGGTGTCGATCGTTCAATAAAATATAGATACCTATTCTAAACTGTATAGTGTAGTAACCTTAAACATGGATAGGAAATGATATTGTTATTTTAAATATCTGAACTAAAAGTCTAGTCTTAATCAAATCTTTGTTATAAAAAGCCCAGTAAGAATGTTTATGTTCTATTTATTCGTCATGTTTTGAAATATTAATATTAAATAAATAAATATTTATAGAATTAGCAAGTAAAATACTAATTATAGAACGCAGACGGACGATGCAGCTCTACTCATGAAACATAAAACGAAGACCAGGTAATAAAAAATAGAATTATTCAAACCATATTGAGGTGACATGACAATCACGACATGTTTTATTATCGCATAGCAGTTTAATGAGTATAAACATCACACACTAGTATATAGTTATAGTTTCTCAATT
>NWSH02000008.1:8720297-8733556 GCA_002382865.2 Heliothis virescens
GTTGCCCAGGTAACTGGGTTGTGGAGGGCAGACAGGCAGTCGCTCCATGTAAAACACTGGTTCTCAGCTGCATCCGGTTAGACTGGAAGCCGACCCCAAAAAGTAGTTGGGAAAAGGCTAGGCAGATGATGATGACTATATCTTAGATTTTGTCTACTTACAAATATCGTGACTATCTTGTGCATGTCTGAGCAGGTAACTATCATTAGTTTAAGCATCTTAGTATAATATCGTTAGGTGGTCTACCGGTCAATGTCAATCTAATTGTTGTAAGCCGATTGAAAGCTTACGGCTCTTGAGACCTCGGCGGTAAACAATGCACCTATTCATTACAAAACAGTACGATTTGGTTTTTTAATTAAGATTCTCGATAAAGTAAATTCGCTGTGTTAAGCTTTTAGGAACTGAGAGCCGATTCATAACGGTTGTTCCGCAGTTTGTCGCTTACATAAAAAATAATAGCAAAAAACGGTATTTAGGTAACAAGACTATCGGAGGGCCGTTCGTTAGCCTGAATTTCGTTGAACGGGAATCGAACCCGGGCCCGCGGCCGTCGTGGCCAGCCGTAGACAACGATCTCGCTCCCATTGTGTGCTTTGGAACTTGATAACATTCTACTTTACTGTTAAAAAGGAGAATTTTAATGAAACTGTGAAAGAAAAAATCTCACAAGTGTTGCTTATCTCGTTAGCTATTATGTTCTATTTTTGAACATGTTTATTATAAGATTAAAAAGGATCCAATTATAGACAAACTTATTGGTATAGCCGCCTTTTTTGTTAACATTTATTTGCCTAATGGGAAAATAGTAACAGAATTACGAGACGTATCTTTTGAAATTGAAAATCCTGCAAATATACATCTAAAGTACGATAGGATTGTTCTGTTAAGCAACAATCCATCAAGTAACGACAAATACTGATAGCCAATTGATTCCGCATGCGGATAGAATAGGTACCTATTCATTACACTAATGGCAGTCCATTGTCGATAGATAAGTTTTTTCTTTGCAATAATGCTTTGACGGTCCATTAGCGACTGTCCAAACAAGAGTCAATGCCTCTAGGTATGTCCGCTAATAAAATATCACACATCACTATCAAAAGAAAATGTAAAAAAAGTGCGTAAAAACATCGCCATAATGCGTTGACACCTTCACAGATTTTTACAATCATATTGACTTGGTAGATTTATGATTTTATTAAGGCAGCAACATTATTAAATAAATTTAAATTTATCTTTAACAAAACACTTTAAAAACAAATTTCAGTTATTGTTTATATGTATATGTATAATTTTGGGCGTCAATTAAGTTTAATATAAGCAAATAAAAACGTCAATTATTGTTATTTAACATAAAGGAATCCACAGTTATTCTCATTCCAAGTTGTACAAATATTTTGCTTATAAAGTGACGTGGCTCGTTAGAAAGTTTGGCCGCTCAATGATTGAAGCTTGAGAGTCATTATTATTAATTACTAAGTTATTGTTAAGTATAGGTACGTACTCACATGGGTTTCAATTTACAAAAAACTGAATGAAGAATGTTCTTATGAGAACATTTGATCGCGACTTTGGTCTCGGGAATTTTCCATTCAAAATGTACAAAAAATTGGTAGCAATTAAATCTCACAGTTACCTATACTGTCAGTTTTAATTCTTATTCCACAAAATTTTCGCTGGTCTATAAATACTTAGGTTTTTAAATTATATTTTTATTTGTTTTTCTTTTAAAGAAAGAGTGATTTAAGATGTTCATTCACAAGACACGAAAAACTCATATAAATCGCTATATTAGTTATTAGGTAAAAAGTTTTCAGACCCTATCACCTCCTTGAAGATCGATAATGAAACTTTAAGCTTTCGAGAATGTTAGTCATTTCGCGTTGGCAATAAAAGGTACCGTTTGGTAATTTAATTAATGACTATTTACGTGTTTATTGTTTTCCAAGTGCTAAACGGGACTGCCAATAAGTAGTCGAGTAACGATAATGGAAGTAACTATCTCTTTCCAATTTGTACAAATGAACATCTAACAATACTTTTAATTGGAATTTTAAGGGCGATCGTTCAATAAAATAGATACCATTTACCTGAAGTGTAGTACCTAAACATGATAGGAAATGATATTGTTATTTTATATCTGACTATAAAGTCTAGTCTTAATAAATCTTTGTTATAAAAAGCGTAGAATGTTTATGTTCTATTTATTCGTCTGTTTTTGAAATATTAATATTAAATAAAATAAATATTTATAAATTACAGTAAAATACTAATTAGACGCAGACGACGATGCGCTCTACTCATGAACATAACGACCAGTATAAAATATGAATTATTCAAAACACATTTGAGGTGACATGACAATCACACATGTTTTATTTCGCATGCATTTAATGAGATAACAACACACACTATATATATTAGTTTCTCAATTAAAGATTGGTCATAATATATGACCGTCATAAATGTTTTAAAATTTACAGCCAATTATATTTACCAAATGAAGTTATCACAGTAAAGTCACTAGTTATTCGAGTTATAAATCGTAAGGGATAGAACCCTATCTAGTATTATTATTAAGGTACCTCCAAAGTTGAGTGAGTAGGTACTGTTTTAATAACGCGTGGTTTAATTTTCCCAGTAACCTGTTTTAATTAACTTTTGTTATTGACTTTAGCGATAATAATCAATGTCATATGAAATATGAGCATTTTATATTTTTGTGTATTTACTGCTTTTATTGCACAAAACGCATTAATTTGGAAAAATAAACAATTAATGAATTACATTTCTTAAATATTGATGTAGCCGGGTATCTGGACTTTATATTTGACTGACTTAAAATTGTAAGTCAGTGGCTGTAAGTCAACGATGCCGTGTCAAATGTATTGACTAGTCAGCAAGATGGCGGGGCTGACAGCTACGCGGAATTATTTCTAATGGCCATTCCATTAATACATCAGCATATCATGATCATGACCAGCTCAATAATATTCTTTGATCATAAAATAGCTACATTTAATGATAATTTTGTCAAAAGTCTTCTGAAACGTCAGGAATAATACAAAAGCGTGGATGAGCAATGTATTTAGTGTCGCTTGGGTGTCGCAACAGGCGGTCCGCGGTGCCCACCAGTTGCATATCACAGTTTCATAGATTACTAAGGCTCGTATTACAAGCCCATTTCTATGGTTACGTACGGGTAACTATTATCTTAAAGTATATAGAATATTAGAGACGTTTTATTTTAATGACTTTGCATCGGTTATTATTTTTGGGTGACCACGATCTTAGTTCATGTGCGTGCAAGATATTTTCAAGGGTTTACTTTCTCATTACTATTGCAATATACCTACTTTTAATGAAGGTTTAAACAAATCATTTAATTGAATTGTGAGTCATAAACCTAAACATGGTCTTTAATTTCCTCCGTAACGACAACAATAAAACTCAACTTTAACACTGAAATAACTAGCTAATATTTTATAAAGGTAAATAAATACTACCATAATAGACGTAACTAGAAACTGTAAAACATAAAATGAAATATTATTAGTTAATAGCAAACGTAAAGGGTCGAGATGAGTTGTATCTGCGCGCAGATCACGGCACTAGCTTGAAAGCGAGATTATCATAAAGCAGTACGGCGAGCAGTGTCGCGGCAGATGCTTGATAAACGCACTAACAATGCCACATTAGTATGAACTTACAAACAATGTAAATTATGAAGATACCACCAAGTAATTCTTAGCCAAATACTCGTTTGTTGTTAGCTATCAGCACACCAAATGCCAACATTCCACACTATTGGCCAAACTGAGTTTTACAAACGAGTAGCATCAAGCACACGATATAATAGAGATAAGTTTATCTCAACTGCAAACTCATAAACTTCATCGAGAACACGGCGAAGTCGCCGCTCGATCGCTAAACCCGCAACGTACAAATCGGCCGTGCAACCAGCAGATCTAGCTAAACTAAACACCAGTAAAAGCAACAATAGTCTCGCCCGACATGGAAAAAGTCGTGACCGGCTCGGGCCCGGGTCAGGCAGGATGCTGCGGGCGTAAATAATGCCGACGTCCGATCTTAATTATCGCTCCATCGTTAGAGATGACCGACGGGCAGACCGAAATCGGCGAGGTGGTTGCGACATCGCTCCTCTGTCGGCCGAAGTGCCCCGTCATTATCGAACGGTGTATCGCCCACCGATAAATCGCTAGAGCCACCTGCGAGACGACCGGTGTTATTGTACGGTTTTGGCAGCAGACATTATAATTCTTTTGTTGCTATTGCTATTATTTTCATCGCGATGAGTCGTCGATTTAATACATTCGAAGATTGGAGATAATATCACATGATTTTAAAAGGATTTGATTTGAAACAAAAGATTATTTTGAATCAAATGACTATAGCAAAACAACTATAAAGCATGGAAATATCTTGGATAGATTCGCGGATCTTTAATAGAATAGCTAGGAACTAAGTACAAAACTACTACTACTTGTAATTTGCAACAATTTAAGTAAAAATAAGGAAAAATCATATCTACCCAAAATATAAATGATATGCTCTCATTTGGTTTCAGTTCGTTAATCGTTAAGTGCTTTGTGTTCGCCGCTGCGCTTGCGCCGATCTCGATCCGCGAGCGACGTTGAAAAATTCAGAGCTCGTGATTTTCGTTCGTGTACTTCATTTATTTGCTCGGAGACGGCGAATATTGTTTACTGCACCACTCTCACAGCTTTCCGGCTTTCACTTTGACTGCATTCAAATAGAAAATAACTATCTACTGTTATTTAATACCTATCTATATTTTAATGGGATGCGACAAAACTTTACCATCTAAAATATTTTGGTCAATTCTCAAAACTAAGTACCTATTAACATATCGAATACTGTTTCAACTTCCACTGCGTTATTTACTGAATCTTATCTGCAACGCATTAAAATCAGACGGAATTTGCAGTCCTGCTATTCTATACGGTATGATATATAAAATACATTATAATATGAACTTAACTGCAAGTATTATATGAACCATTTTGTTATACAAGTTTTTCGGAAAATATTTGAGACTCGCGTAGTTATTACGAAATTATACTATCGATCAGGCAATAATACGAGGATAGTGCCCTCGGGAGGCGAATTTAGGAGAAATTGAGGGTGCCTGCGTGCCTTCCCGCGAGCTGTATAATCCTTGCATGCATGCATAATAATAAATGTTATTCACCAAGATCATATAGCACGAGGGAAACGATTTGCACAATCAAAATATTTTCAAAACTACAGGCGCAGGCATTTGATTCGTCATGATTACTTCTCTCAAACATGATATCTGTGTGTAACACAACGGTACTATTGAAACAGATCAACAACTTAAGATATTTACAGATATATTTACCCAACTATCAATATCTAACGGTGGTTTGAAAAACTTATATTACACTGCAAATATTTCTATAGGAACACAGTTTTGATGAGTCATTCTAATTAACAATAATTGTCTTTATAATAAAAACTTGATTGTGTATATTAAGTACACATAAGAAGGTACGTATTACTGCTCATTATTAGACATATATAATATAGTATATCGAGCAATCGTTTACGTAGTGGACATTATTTTCGGTAAACATAGGTCCGAAACAGTTCCGATCGATGTGCTCAGGGCGATGCAAATTGCGTCGCCTGTTATCGGTGCACTTTATCCGGGGTACTTTTGTGCATATTTTACATATATTTGTGGGGATGCGGCCGATAGCCAGTGTGGGCGGACCCAGCGGCCGCATGCTAATGCATGCGGTAAACGGCGCGAGCGCAGACTCGGACTTAGGTAAATTAAACATTATCACCGTACTGACTTTTAACTTATCAAACTATATTAACATATTGCTTTTAATAACACTAGGTACACTAAGCAAACAAAAATGATGATTAGGTCCATCCTGAAAATACGCTTGGTTGACGGCAAAGATTACGCGTTGCCAACTCATTTTCATATCTGAATATCGTTCAAAAAGACATAGATCAAACTCGTAATACATAGGCACAAAATAAATAGAGGCAATAAAGATCAGTATCGCGTCTCTCGGCCACTAATCTCTGACACCATAACATAATTGTGCAGAGTCCCGGGGGGATAGCGGCCTCGCTGCGGTCACGAAGTGCTCTAAACATAGAGTCTAGCCCTAAACGATGCCACCATATCCGTCGGCGGACAACATCCACTCATAAGTTCGTGTAGCCTCAGTCTCTCGGCTCACGGCTAGTACTACATACCTACCTACATATCTACTGTATTTTCCAACGGTATTGAAGATTTGTCCAATGTTTTACAGCGCTATGTACGGTTTACAACCTCTTACAATGTTTCCATTCTTGCGCAACAATACGCAATCTAAGTACATGTTTATTATTTTATATTCAGTGGGAAATTAATTTTGTTCTTATTATACATGAATGTGCTTGGTGATATGTTGACATATTTTGAAAATACCTTAGTTAATCTAGTTACCGACGACACAAGTACCAACAAACGTTCGTTTTCAAAGTTTATTTTTATATCTTTAAGTTTTATTCCGGAAAATGTAAACTTGTTTGGAGAAATTAATATAATCCATATGTATGTATGTGGCAGAATGTCAATAAAAGTCAGTTGGTGGGTAATGAATAGTAAGTACGCTGGTAAGATGGCCGGCTGACATTTCAGTTGGCGACGATAATAAGACCCAATAGCTTTTTTACCGCAAGATAAGCCTGCAGAATATGTTAATATTTTAACTCGCTTATTATACTTGTACAGCATTATGATCTAGTTTTGTTCAATTTTAAACCGATCCGTATCTCGATATCTTATACTTCGTTCGTTTTTGTCCCGTTAATCAAATTCTATTTAGTTTAAACAGTTTTATTGCACACAAGACGAGATTGCATTAAAAAATGGAATGAGGTAATAAAGGGAGTGACGTAAAATTTGGAGGTAAACGACTTGAATGATTGATGTTCGTAAAATTACACTGTTTTAAAAACGACAGAGTTGTGTGGTCATCCTTCAGCCCTTAAGGTTCAAGTTGGCCTGAATACCTTTCATAATTACATGAAAATTTTAATCATATATATTAATATAGAAAATGAGCTTACATTAATTATTGTACGTGATGGATTCGTTGTTCTTTACACATTTTTGAATCGAAAATATTTGCACAAAAGAAACCTTCGAGTTGATGTAGCAAGATCGTCCTAAGTCCGCAGTCAGCGAGTTCTCTTGCAAGTTTCAAACTAAATAGGGAAATCGTAGGAATGTAAACTGGCTGTAGTTTTTCTCCGTACTCACGTACAAGGCTTGAATTAGACAAATAGCGGACATTTATCGTTTTCTACACGTAATTTCCATTTCAATAATAATCTGTGTAAGTTATAGCGCAGATAAATCAAGTTCATAAGTGCCATTGAGCGAGTATGCATCGCACGCTGTACCAAAACTGCATGAAATGCATAATAATCATTTGACTGGATTTAATAAATAAATGGCACAAGTTTTGAATACTACGTAGAGTACTTCTTGGACTGGTGAATAAGGTATTACAAAGAGCATTATTTTCTTCTATCAAAGTTTTCCTTAAGAGAGCCCGTGGCTTGATTGTTTGCCGTGATGGCACGGGTGGTGTGTGAGCATCCTGTCGCTCTGCCGCTACTTATGCGCTATTGTTATGTTAAGCTCAACCTGTTCTAACTGTACCTGTCCGATACCGTCTCCTAATGCTCCTCACGAGGCCGCCGTCTAATGGCAACTGCATTTTTTATCAACAACGGAAACATTCAGTCCTTAGCACTTACACTCAATGGCGGCATTCGTTTTCGTAAATTATGATAATTGCATAGGTTCTTGTTCATTCCAGTGATTACAGAACTCGTAGGTGTCACTACACAAGAAACTTAATCGTTTTTCAACTGAGTATTATGTAAATGATATTACAATTTATATTCCTAATAGATTTTACCGATAAGATGTTCATGTTTCGATATTGTAAATTTTTTACGTCTATTAAGTACAGGTCATTATTCAACACGCACGCTACAAGGAAACATTCAATATTTCTTATTAATCTAGTAGCGAACCGCAATCAATTATCGAAACTTGACTAATCGTCGATCCCAATAAACCGACGTTCTGTCATTTCTCTTCCCTTAATCGATTACTTCAAACATGAACTCTAGGGGGTCCACTAGCGCTCTGAGAGCCCCGCCGTACGCGTACCCATCGCGTACCTAACCTTTTTGTCCATAATAAATCTTTTCAGTCTTTTTGTTGTGAAGTATGTAGCGCTTGCCTGTTCAACCGTTCGTTGTTTATGCTCGCTACACGCCACTACCGACAGCGGTCAACAGTCATATTTTGCTATCTCATACAATTTAATATACTGTTTGATTTTATAACACTTTACACAGTTTATGTGCGAGTCGCAAGCTGTCGAGTATGTCGGACCGCTGACGGAGCTGTACCCGTCAATAAGACAATTAAACGTACAAACGTTGTCATTTCCGTATTATATTGCCTCCATTCAAAATTCATAAAGCTGCTGGGAGTCCGTACGGTCACAACTATAAAGCAAATGTTTACAATCGAACCCTGCGGTTCTCATGCATTCTCATTTTGTGAACAATAAATTTTATTAACACATTTCAATTTATTTCCTCGAGATGTAAGATCACACAATCAACGTTAATTGCTGCTTCTCTTACGTAGTTCAGTATCGTAGGCGTCAGGATAGCTTTTCAATGGAGGCTTCTTAGACGGCACCCTCGTCCAGATACAAAGAAAAGATTGAGTCATCATAACAAATGCGCAGGCTGTCCTCACGGGCGCGGCTGCGGCGCGGCGCGGCACGGCGGCCGAGGGCAGGGAACTCGCCACAATCGGCCTCTTCTTATCTGTGACGGCTCCGATCATTGTGTCCCGAATACTTCGTGCTTCACAGTACCAATGACGAAATACTGCTGCGTTTTAGTCTTTTACTTTTCTCTGTCTTTGTTGACTTGTCGAGTTCTTTTCGAATGGTTTTTTGTAAATGTTCAACCGCCACGCTTCTAAAGCTTGCTCTGACTTCATAAATCTTATCTAATTCATTGCATCAGGCGAGAATTAAACACCTCGTTCCTACGTCGATCTTAACATTACTAAATAAAAAAATGTAATTGTACAAACGTATAAAAAACAGTCAATAAAATATCTATCAGTTATTCATTAAGGTTGATCAATAAATACATAATTATATTCTGATGTAATCAATCTTTGCGAAATATTCAAACAAAAACTCATCAAAATACTCCTTAAAAATGAAGAATGAAAAAATGGGACCCACCGAATAAGTAAAAAAAGTTTAAATTACAAAAAAGGAAAAAAACTGCTCCATTAATCATATTGATGAATGCACTTAGTATCACAGACACTAACATCGAATGCGATGCATCCTACTCAGAACATTATTTTTGATTTTCTTTCAATTTAACCCTTTTAAGTTGTCCGAAATATTTTAATAATGCTTCATGTGCCTGCTACGATTTGGAAAATGAAGCATCACGTAATGATGTTTCGAATCAGCATGATTAAGGTGGCTGTTTAATTAACACACGACGATCATTTTTACTTGTGTTAAATATTTTTGTTGAACAGGTTATTGGTAAATATTAGGAAAATATGCTGCATTGTTTCATCGTTGAATCCGACCTAAGCGATTCTGTTTAACAATTTTCGCATAGCATTGAAACATGCTACAGTTTAGTTTGAAAAATAAATAAATTCGCCGATTATCGATGTAGGAGCGTATCAAATAAAAGGGCCACAGGCGTATTTTGTGATCCCGTGAGTCGCAGGGCGCGCGTCGCTCGGACGGCGGCGGTTAGCCCAGTCACACATTTGTCGAGCAAGTCGCTCGCTGGCTGCATTTTTAGAATTATTAATTTGGTTCGTGTTCTTATACTGTGTTAAAGTGGCCGATTTTGTGCCAACCTCATAAATAAAACATCACCAGACTTCTCTTGCGACTGTTTTATAGGAGTCGACGGTTGCTTAAATACGTTATTATTAAGTTGCATTGTTTTACTTTAAAAGGCATTGTTTTTGTGACACGCCAAATTAAGGACGTCATGATTTCATGGCTTTACATAATTAACTAAATTATTTTTTAAATGTTAAAAAAGTAAAACTAAAACTCATTGTAATTAATTCACCTGTAAATTAAGATCATGTTATACATTGTTTGGGACTCGCAAACTAACAGTGTCTTATTTATTTCAGGTGGAGGTCGTAATATTGGATAAGAACGACAGCCCTCCAGAATTCAAGAACATACCACCAGCGTACTTGGCATCCGAGGATATGGCGCCGGGGCAGCGCATAGCCACCATCGCAGCCGAAGATCCGGACACCATCGGCAGCATCACGTACAGCATACAGAATGACGAGCCGACGCCATTCTCCCTGGACCCGCGCACCGGCCTCCTCACGCTCAAAGACCCTCTAGACAGGGAAACGACTTCTGAGTACCAGATAATCGTGAGAGCCGACGACGGTATCCAGTTCACGGATGTAACAGTTGTTGTTCAGGTTTGTTGTATTTTATATGAGGAAACTCGAATTACGTACACCCGTAATAAACACACTTAGATCTTGTAACATAAGAAGTACACTCGTTAACAGAAGCACTTCGGCGGTTTACTCCGACATTATAGTGTTGTACAGACACTTAAAAACTAGTAAAAACGTGATAAAAAATAAGTAGAGTTTAAATTACGTTTCACATAATATTTTACGGTTATTTACCAGCACAATTATTTGTTATAAGTTATTAATTTTCTTGGAGTACTAGCAAAGTCAAAACTAGTATTGAATTCAGTAACTTTTCCAGAAAAAAAAACCTGAAAATCTTATATCATTCTACCAGTACCTAATTAGCAAAAATTAAAGACTTAGTTTAGTTTTAGTTAGATCTAATCAGACAGTAATTTTATTGTCTTTAGGCGTTTTGGTGCCGACTGTACATGAATTCAAACATCTACATGTCAGTCCATTGCCGCGTCGTCGGCTCAAATCAGTAGAGTTCTTATCACGGTGTCTACATCCAGTTGTCCGGGCGACGGATGACCACCGATTAACTAATCATTGAGCCTTTTACATTCTGTTTACGATATCTAAGCACTTTTCTGCATCTTATTTACGATTTAATTAAGTTATCATAAGTTATGTTCTGACACAAACATATTTACATAATACATCGTTGCTGTGTTTATTTTCGTACCTCCATGTGTCCATGTCATTTTCAGGTAACGGACACGAATGACAACCCGCCCGTGTTCAAGGAAAGTGCTTACTCCTTCGACATTGCCGAAAACGCTGC
The DNA here is from genome assembly GCA_002382865.2 of Heliothis virescens. Lineage (NCBI taxonomy): Eukaryota > Metazoa > Arthropoda > Insecta > Lepidoptera > Noctuidae > Heliothis > Heliothis virescens. The sequence goes on from NWSH02000008.1 coordinate 8,731,700, forward strand.
GAGAGGGGCTGTGGTAGGCACAGTTGCGGCCATTGACCCCGATTCAGGACCAAACGCTCAGCTTACCTACACTGTCATCTCAGACTGGGCTAACGACGTGTTTTCGCTCAACCCTCAGACAGGGGTGTTCACTTTGACTGCAAGGCTGGATTATGAAGAGGTAAGGCTTACATAGAAATAATAGTTTTAAAGGCACAAAAAAATACCGAAATAGAAATGAATGACATAGTCGATTAGACCCAAAGTCGGTTTTGTGGGCATTCATTAGTAGAATAACGGTTTATTATTAGAAACTTCATACACCAGCTCACCATAAGATCGCAAAAGAAAAAACCTCAAAGATAAGACGGAGATTAAGGTCACGTATCTAAAATACGTTACGCATGCTTATTGCTCAAGTCTCGACGAACCGAACCGAAAATAAAATGACAGCAAATGTTAATTGGGCTTTAAAACGATTGAGTAGTAAATGTACATTGACAATAACCTCACAGCGGGCACGCCGCTGCACCGAGATACGGAGGCATAAGTTTATAAACACTCGTAAAGTGGCGCGACATCCTCGTAAAAACGGACGAAATGTGCAATTAAAAACACTTAAAATAGATTAAGTGATTACCGTGGAGAAGTTTTGTGCAGGATCAAAAAAACAAAGCTGATCGAACGGGCTCCTAGACCTTGGCATACAAGGGCGGACAAAAACCTATTTTAAATAGTACATTTGCAATTTTTGCGAATAATGATTTGAGGAATCCAGGACCGAAGTTTGAGCTGTAATGACAAGTCTTAAAGTACATTTTTATCAGTCGGACACAAGCACCCAGTTACACGTATGAAGTTGCCCTTCCATGTACTAAAATAGTCTGATTGATTCCAATCCAATCGTTGATTGCTCGTCGGCAATAAATAACAATTGTATCAGGTAGTTGTTATTTCATTTCAAGATTTTTATTTTGAAACATTTGCTCGTGTAAATACGGAATTGATTAAAGCTTAATTAATCGTGTCGGTAAATTGTAAATGTGCTGTAACGAAGGCATGCGACCTACACTCATGAAGTTAAGGTGTAATCAATTTAATCTGTTCTTATTTAAAAACATTTGTATGTTGGTACAAGATAATACTTGACGGATAAAAATAATTGGGTATAATTTAGATGATCACCAAAAATATTTTTAAGGATCTAAGCTTAGGCACCAAATAAAATAAATAGCTCCAAAAAAAATATATTGACATTATTAAAAGGGCCCTAAAGTATACAATATTACGACCCAAAATAAATGAAATAACACCAGAAAAATCGCAAACCTTCACCAAATAATATTTTTGGTTCCCAAAATGGATTAATGGTCACCAAATTGAATTCGACCAAAAGATAAATATTACTACCAAAAATCTTACTCCAAAATAGTAAGACGGCATCCAAAATATATTATTTGATCCCAGAATACTTTAATGTAAGACTAAAATTACAATTGGTTTCCTTTATTTCTTAACCCGGTCACCGGTGCGTGAGGCACAGGCTGCGCTGTGCAGAGCAGGGCAGTTACTGTAGGTACACATAGCCATATGCGAAAAAAAAATATATATCCTAGAACATTAGCTGAAAGTTAGGTTTTAATGACAGAAACGAATTGCTGTAAATCCGACTCCACGCAGTCTTGTCTGCCCTACCCCTAGAGTGTAATTCAAAATCGCGTAGGCGCGGAGGGGCAAGGCGGGCCGCGAGTTGAGGAGCAGGTGGTTATAACACTCGCCACCGCGGCTGAGGCTGGCCGGCACTGCCGGCCAGCAAGCCGAAGCTACGGTGGTGAGCGTTAAACCTATCTGCGACGATAAACTCGCGTGGGACCGCCG
>NWSH02000008.1:8744464-8781202 GCA_002382865.2 Heliothis virescens
CACTCTAGGGGTAGGGCAGACAAGACTACGTGGAGTCGGATTTACAGCGATTCGTTTTTGCCATTAAAACCTAGTTTATGACAAACTTGTTATGGACAATGAATTTCGGAAATAAAAATGTAGGTGACGAAACAGAGTTCCCTCGCTATGATCTGCTGAACTATTTATCGAACTGCTCAATCCATCATTTTTACTGCTCATTCTATTATTGGACTGATCAATTATTTTTAGAATTGACATTGTATGATAAAATAACCCATCTAATTGTTTTTTTTTACTGTCCATGTTTTACTGTCACAATAATTAATCAACCGCCATTAAATTAAATAACTGCTCAATATGTTTTTCAACTGATCATAATAACATCTCGAATATTTAAATAACAGCTCAAAAAATTAGTTCCCTTTATAAACTATTAAGATACAGTATGTATTATGCATCTTCGTTCAACTCTTGGCCAATTCTAAAACAGTTTCTTATGAACGGTACACTCTTCGGATAAACTTAAGGCTAGCGTCAGTCAAGTGTCTGAAATAATACTCTTGATTTCCTTTATTGACATCTACTTACATACCTAAAATGCGATTCACTTCAACAGGTTCAGGATGTCAGTCACTAGGTAGCCTACTTAGCTCCCGTGGCGTCCCCGTACCATCAACAATGTAGCAGACACTTTTTCAGTCCGGGGCTAAAAGAAACTCGTTCCATTGTTTTTAAAAATGATCTTCTCGTTAGGTGCGCCGTGCGTATGTGGCTGCGCCAGCGGGCCCGGACGTGTCTCCTGCGCGGTACATAAGAGCGGGGTTCGCGAGCCATCCGCGCCGCACTGGACTCATCAAGTCGGCCGGCCCCGCTAATTAGTAAAAACAATTCGCTGGGTACATTCGTTCTCGACCGCCCGCCAATTCCGCGTACCCCGCTAGAGAGCTGCTAATTTCATCCCGGTACAGTTTTTTCGCGTCGCGCATCATATTCGGCATTTGCTCGCTCGATCCGCCATCGAAATTAAGGCTCGAACAATGTCTGACAAAGCGGCCGTCCGCAAAACATCCCCGAGCCGGATTCCGCGACCACTACTTGTTTTTTAAATCGCCATCTCGCTCCACCATCCGCGAATGAGGGAGCTTGTCATAGCTGGGAAGCTTCGGTGTCCTATTATATGGAAAATCTGAATGCCACCGTCATTCGTAAAATGTTGCCGTCGTATCTCGCCACATTTGCAATGCTTTGTTTTCGGGAACCACTTTTCTTAATGTTACTTATGATGTTATTTCATTAACTTTTTTTTTTATGTACTGATTCCATAACTTAACAGCCCGGTGTAATTAAAGGAAAATTGATAATAGATTTCTTTCTATAAGCTTGAAACTCTATCGGTAGCAGCAATATTGCTCTGGACTTTACATTTAAATGGGTAGCGTGAGTCACGCGAAGGAAAATCAAAACATTATTATCATTTTTTCAGACACAACACTACATATTGGTTGCGCAAGCACAAGACAGCGGCCACCCATCCCTCTCTGGCACTGTCACGGTTTACGTCAACGTGATTGATCTCAACGACAACGCGCCAATATTCGACCCCATGAGCTTTTCTAATGAAATCTTAGAGGACGTCCCTATTGGTTCCTCAGTTGTCACCATAAGCGCCACTGACTTGGATTCAGGTAATTCAGCATTCCTATAGAATAAAATAGTACCTGTATTATGGAGAAAGTCTTAGTAAATTATGTATTAGACATTTTTTGTACAAGCGCCGCAATTTTTTTAATAGAAATCTTATTTTTATGCTATCAGAGGTATTAAATCAGGTAAAGCAACAATCTATTTTTAAAAGATTTTGTAGACTAAATTATGCAATTACCGACTCTATCCTAAAGAATTAAGGTCCACTTTTAATCTTACTTTATAACTTACAGGTCTGAATGGTAAAGTGACGTACAGCATCAGTTCAGGTGACGAAGGCCAGGACTTCAGTATAGCTGAAAATGGTACAATATACACTGCGAAGTTACTGGATAGAGAAACTCTTCCGATATACAACCTCGTTGTTACTGCTAAGGACATGGCTAAGCCTCCGGAACCCCAACTATCATCTACTGTGCAGGTACGAAACATTTTTATACATATTGATTTCATATTTCAGTTAAGCATAGGGAAATATTAAACCTTAAATCTTAAAAATGTATTAAAATAGCTGTAACGTATTCAAATCTCAATCATTTCCTAAACTTGTACACTTTTTAGGGTTCTATACCCAAAGGGTAAGGCGGGACCCTATTACTGATACTTTACAGTCCGTCTATCACCAGGCTGTATCTAATGAGCCATGATAGTTGAAGAGCTGAAATTTTCAGAGATGATGTATTTGTGTAGCTGTTTGAACAACAAATACATACTAAAATCTCCCACACCACAAAGGGAACTCTTCGTACGCGAGTCTGAATCGCATTTGGCTGATTTTTAATTGTATTCTCGTGATATGTTTGCTATCCATCGATCACGAATATGAACAATCTACAAACAAGTTGTCTCGCACATTCGTATTACCATATTTTTTAAGTTATGTTCTAACATTTACTTTCGAACAGCTTACAACATGTTTACATGGGACGCCATATTTACCTTAACAGGGTCGTGTCACTTTTAGAAAGCTCTTACTGGATGACTGTACCAGATTACATTCAAAAATATATTACCTATGTTATGTAACTGTTCAAAAATATTTTTATTCTATTATTTCCGTAACATTTAAAGTTAAAGTATAATTATGATTTAATATGTACATTACATAAAAATTATTAGCGATTTAGTTAACGTTAAATGTTAAATTCCAAACCCTTAAAAATCACGTTCATTACGAGCTATTGTTAAGTGTGTCTATTGTTGGATTCCACAATAAGGCTCTGATGAGCTCAGACGGAAGCATAGGACGCGTTTTGCTTTATTATTTTACTTGTATTAACTTTCTAAGAAATGCAAGACACTATTTACGAAAAACATAATAAAATTCAATTGATGCTACATCCGGCCACTTTTATATTCCATTGATCCGTAAATGCATCCCAACTGAGATGATTTTAGTTTCATTTTAAGTTACTTTTATTATGTTTGTATGCTTCGTTTTCACACACTTTTATGACACTGTTTTATTGTTACAGGTTACCATACAACTAAAGGATGTCAATGACATGGCACCTGAGTTTGTTACACCCAATATAACAACAGTTTCCGAAAATATTCCATTGAATACAGTCGTAATGACCATAAAAGCTGTCGACAAAGATGAAGGTAGAAATGGATATGTGGAATATTTTATGACCCCAGATCCAGAAATCAATGGTTATTTCTCTTTGGGAAACGTTGATGGTATTTTAAGAGCAACGGGTAAACTTGACAGAGAATTAAAGGCAAGTTATACGATAACAGTCACGGCCAAGGACAGAGGCGATCCACCTAATGTAACAAAATCAAAAATAAAAATAAACATTTTGGACGAAAATGATAATAGCCCAGTTTTTGATCCAAAGCAATACAGTGCCTCTGTACCAGAAAATGCGAGTATTGGAGCAAGCGTTTTACAAGTAAGTACCACACCTTACTTTCTATAACTCTCAATAAACAAACATAACAGTAATAATTAGCCGAATATCTTATTATAGACACTGATACCATGGTAATTGCGTTTACAGGTCTCTGCTACAGATATAGATGAAGGTGCGAATGGAAGAGTGAGATATTCGATTGCATCGGGTGATGAAAATAGAGATTTTAGTATAAGTGAAGACACTGGAATTGTCAGAGTGGCTAAAAATCTTAATTTTGAGAGAAAATGCCTTTACATGCTCACAATAAGAGCCGAGGATTGTGCTAAAGACGATGTCAGATTCGATACGGCTGAATTATCTATTTCAATTCAAGACATAAACGATAACCCACCCACGTTCCTTGATTCACCGTACTTAGCGTACGTAATGGAAAATGTAATTCCTCCCAACGGCGGGTACATAATAACAATTCATGCTTATGACGCTGATTCACCTCCATTTAATAATCAAGTCCGCTATTTCATAAAGGAAGGCGATGCAGATCTTTTCAAAATAAATGCTTCGTCTGGGCAAATTTCCTTGTTGAGAACATTAGATCGTGAAGCACAGGATGAATATACCTTAGCACTTGTAGCAATGGATACCGGTAAGTTACTGAGTGAATATGTTTGTACATATTTAAATTCAAAGTGTGATATGCACGTTGAATACATCTATCAGGAAGATATGTGATTAGATAAATTTTTAATTAATTTTATTAAATTGCAGGTTCACCTCCACTCACTGGATCTGGAACAGTGAAAATCGTGGTTCAGGATGTAAATGACAATAGCCCTGATTTTGAAAGACAAAGTTATAGAACAAACGTGAAAGAGAATTTGCCGGCTGGAACTGTGATTCTTAGTCCAAAAGCTACTGACAAAGATGTTGGCAATAATGCTAAAATAAGGTACAGCCTTCTGGGTGACAAATCTGAAAGATTTCAAATAGATTCTGCAACAGGTGTTATTTCAACGAATGCCACATTAGACCGGGAAGATTGGGATGTTTATTACCTGATTATAATGGCGCAAGATTCGTCGACTACTGACCCGAGAACTGCTACTGCTAACCTCACAATAATAGTAGAAGATGAAAACGATAATACACCGACATTTGCACACCCAGTATACGAAGCTCACATTTCTGACCGAACTGTCAAAGGAGACTTTGTTTTTGGAGTGAAAGCCAGTGATAACGATATTGGCCTAAACAAAAAGATTGTTTATGATTTAAAAGGCGAACATCAGAATCTATTCACCATTAATAGAGAAACTGGAGTTATAAAAGCCAATGAAAATCTTATGAAATTTAAGGATAAAAATGGATCTACTTTCAACCTACTGATCATAGCGACCGATAGTGGGATAATTCCAAAACAAAGTACAGCCGAGTTGATTCTAATACCCAAATCAGTCAAGAATTTTCCGAAGTTTACAGTAACAAATAAATTAACTTTTACCTTCTCCGAAGATACACCCGAGGGAGTTTTGGTTACAAGATTGTCAGCTACATCTCCAAAGAAGGGTCCAACTGGGTTACTGCAGTATGGCATTGCCGGTGGAAATGTGGGTGATGCTTTGAGAGTTGAACCTATGAGCGGTGAAGTTTTCATAACTGGAAAAGTGCTTGACTATGAAACTATGCCTTTGTATGAAGTTTGGTTTGAAGTAAGAGATTCTGATAATCCTCCGCTAAAATCATTTATTGAAATTGAAATTAAAGTAACTGATGCTAACGACAACCCTCCAGTAATTGAAAATGCTCTATACAATGCAACTGTATTAGAAGAGGAATACCCACCTCAACTGGTCATTAAAATCGATGCACATGATGATGATTCAAATGAAAACGGCAGAATATCTTTTAAACTACTCAATGACTGTGATGAAACATTTAGAATAGATCCTGAAGTTGGAGAAATTTATACAAATATAGCTTTAGATAGAGAGTCAATTCCGTTTTATGAATTGATTGTAGAAGCTGTGGATCATGGAGTACCTCAACTTACAGGAACATCGACAGTTATTGTAACCGTACTGGATAAAAATGATAATCCACCAAGATTTACGCGGTTGTTTAGTGTCAATGTTACAGAAAATGCGGAAATTGGATCATTTGTCATAAGGGTTACCAGTTCTGATCTGGACACAGGGCCAAACGCGAACGCTACATACACTTTCGTTGAGAATCCAGGTCAAAAATTTATCATTGATCCCATAAGTGGAAACGTTACAGTTGCCAGACCTCTTGATAGAGAATTACAAGATGAGTACATCCTGAAAGTTGCTGCAACTGATGGAGCTTGGCGTTCTGAAACACCGTTGACAATCACAATACAAGATCAAAATGATAATGCCCCTGAATTCGAATATTCATATTACAGCTTCAATTTTCCGGAGTTGCAACAGAAAAATAGTTTTGTTGGTCAGGTTATTGCTACTGATAGAGACAAACAAGGCCCTAACTCTATAATATCATACTCGCTACAACAACCCTCTGACTTATTTTCTATTGATCCTGCTACTGGAGAAATCCTCAGTAAATTCAAGATGAACTATAAAAGAACCTCGATCAATTCATCACCTGAAAACACATATTCCGTCATTGTTGTAGCTACCGACAACGGAAAGCCTCCTATGTCGTCCGAGTGCTTAGTGACAATAAACGTAGTTGACGCTAACAATAATGCACCTAAATTCAAAGACCACGAAAAGTTTGTACCTGTACCCAAAGATGCCACATCAGCAGAAAAAATTATCAAACTGACTGCTGAAGATAATATGGACTTTGGAATAAATGCAGAAGTAGAATATTATGTTTCAGGTGGTAACGGCACTGCATACTTGACCATTGACAAAAGAAGTGGCTGGATTATTGTGAGCAAACAATTCTATTACCTTGGCCAATACTATGAATTAAAAATAAAAGCTGTAGATCGAGGTGTTCCTCCACAATCTGATGAAACCACTGTCATATTCGTTGTGACAGGCGAAAATATGCACAGCCCTAAATTCACAGCTCTTAGCTATCAAGTTATCGTACCTGAAAACGAACCAGTAGGTGCATCAATTCTGACTGTAAGAGCAAGTGATGAAGATGAAGGCCCCAATGGAATTGTCCGATATTCCATCTCATCTGGAAATGCAGGGGAAGAATTCCAAATTCATTCGATATCCGGAGCCATCAGTATATTGCGTCCACTTGATTTCGACACAATCCAAGAGTACCGACTAAATATTACAGCAAAAGATCTTGGTTTCAAGTCTAAAGAAGCTATTGCCACACTTACAATTATACTGACCGACATCAACGATAACTCCCCTCAATTCAACCAAACAAAATATATTGCGTATTTGCCAGAAAACTCTCCTGTAAACAGTTTTATATACAAAGTTACAGCAGTTGACGTTGATTCTCCGAAAAACGCTATCATCAAATACTTTATAAACAATGACATGGCTTCGTTGTTCCACATAGATGTCAACACTGGCGAAATATTTTCTAAAGAAGTATTCGATTATGAGGAAAAGAGAGTTTACACTTTAGAAATTAGAGCTGAAAATCCTGACTCTATTATGCGCAACACTACTGAAGTCATAGTTTACATAACAGGTGTAAATGAATATTATCCGAAATTTAAACAACCAGTATTTCATTTTGATGTATCCGAATCTGCGGAAGTTGGTGCCAACGTTGGTATTATTCAAGCTACTGACCAGGATAGTGGAGATGATGGAATAATATACTACTTGTTCGTGGGCTCAAGCAATGACAAAGGCTTTAGTATCAATTCCCAAACAGGTGTTATTCGGGTAGCACGATATTTAGACAGAGAAACTCAAAACCGTGTTGTGTTAACAGTTCTTGCAAAAAATTCGGGTGGAATACGTGGAAATGACACCGATGAAGCGCAAGTTATTATATCAATTCAAGATGGTAATGATCCACCTGAATTTTTACGCCACTATTATGAAGCTACAGTTTCCGAAGGTGCAAGCATTGGACAGGAAGTCATTCAAGTAAAAGCAGTCGACAAAGACGTACGCCCGCAAAATAACCAATTTAGTTTCTCCATAATTGGTGGAAATACTAATCAGGATTTCAAAATAGATCCTCAAACTGGAGAAATTGAAGTTGTTCGCCAATTAGATAGGGAAACTTTACCAATGTACACACTTATAGTTGGTGCCATTGATACTGGCGTCCCACCACAAACTGGTACAGCTACTGTGAAAATAACTTTATCAGATATAAATGACAATGGACCCATATTTGATACTGCTAGTTTTGAGGGTTCTGTTTACGAGAACGAACCACCTAACACCAGTATTGCAACGCTTTCTGCTAAAGATCCTGATTTACCACCAAATGGAGCTCCTTTCTCATATGCTGTTGTCGGAGGAAGACATCAAAGCTATGTAAGGGTTCATAAGCATACAGGCGTGCTAGTGACGACAAAGAAAATAGACAGAGAATTAACACCCACCCTTGAAGTTGTCATTCAGATAGAAGACAGCGGCAACCCAGTTATGAAATCAAATTATACAATATTTATTAAAGTATTAGACAGAAACGATAATCCACCAACTCCGAGATCAGCTCACGTTATAGTCTTTGCTTTTAATAATAAAGTTCCACGTGGTAAGATTGCTGACGTAAAACCAAACGACCCAGACATCACAGGAGATTACAGATGTAAGATTATCAAGGAATCAACATCCGAAAACACTCTATCACTTCTTAGTATTAGATCTGGATGCAACCTCTACACCAACGCTGTTAAACCAGGGCAAGGATATTCGTTTTCAGTATCAGGAAATGATGGCGTGCATAGAGACGTGGTATCTTCAATAAGCGTGGAGTATTTTACATTTGATAATAATACTGTTGAACAGTCTAACACATTGAGAATATTGAACATGACAGCATCAGACTTTTTAACGCATTACTATCGGAGTTTATTGGAGCTTCTAAAAGAAGGGCTAAAAAGTAAAGAAAGTATTTATTTGTACAGTATCAATGAAGTCGACGGACACCTAGACCTAACGATTGCCACAAAAGGTAATCACTCAATTTGGAAAAGAGAAATGACCGAAAAATATCTGAAAGCTAAAGAGTTTCAAATAACAAAGTTGTTAAAAAGCCAAATAATTGTAGCCTACTTTCCGTGCGCTTCTCAACAATGCAAAAATGATGGCCTTTGTACAGATTCGATACGAGTTCTAGATGACACCAAAATTATAGAGAGCCCGTCTCTTATTTTATCATCGCCTTTTGTTAGGCATGAATACACTTGTCACTGTACGGACGGTTTCATAGGGGGTAATTGCGAAAAGCGGCAAGATCCTTGTTCACCAAATCCTTGTCGTTTCGGAGGTATATGTCGAAAACAAGGTCACGATTTTACATGCACGTGTCCAGCTCGAAGAGATGGAAAAACTTGTGAGATGGAAAGAGACGACGTGTGTAGTAGTAATCCCTGTAAGAATGGCGGTTCATGTAAAGAAAGCGCTGACAGAAACTCATTCTTTTGCTTATGTCGCCCTGGATATCGTGGTAATCACTGTGAAGCCTTGGTTGACTCTTGCCGCCCAAATCCTTGTATGCACGGAGGAATATGCATTAGTTTGAAGCCTGGTTATAAATGCAGCTGCACTAATGGACGCTATGGAACACACTGTGAAAGTACAACATTTGGATTTAGTGAACTATCTTACATGCAATTCCCATCACTTGACGCGTCTACTAACGATATAACAGTGATATTCGCCACTACGAAACCCGATGCTTTACTGCTGTACAATTATGGTGGTCAGACTGGTGGTAGATCAGATTTTATAGCCATCGAGTTGTTGGGAGGAAAGCCAGTGTTTTCATTTGGTGGCGCTAGAACATCCATTACTTCAGTCGCCATAATGAATCCTAAAACAAACTTGGCTGATGGTAGCTGGTATAAACTCACGGCGACCAGAAATGGGCGAGTGATTTCGCTTAGTATAGCATCTTGTACTGATCATGGAGATGTCTGTACTGAATGTGATCCTGGTGACGACTCATGTTACGATGACGACACTGGGCAAGCTGGGTATGTATTGAATTTTATCATACAATTATCAAAGTAATACAATAAGAAGTTTTTAGTATGTATTTTGTAAAAAAAAAGTTATGAAAAAGCATAAGAAAAATTTGCGATAATAAATATTTATAATCATTGTCTTTTCAGAACCCTGAACTTCAACAACGAACCCTTACTCATCGGTGGCCTACATAAAGCAGACCCAGTACTGGAACGCCCCGGACAAATACATTCCGATGACTTTGTGGGATGTATGCACAGCATCACCATCAACGGTCGATTGCTGAATCTAACAAACCCCATAAAGGCACGAGGTGTGGAACCAAAATGCGAACGGTCAGAGAAAGGCGCCTGTTTCAAGAAAGATGTCTGTGGATCAGGAGAATGTTTGGATCGGTGGAGGGCTAATTTGTGCAAGTGCAAAGGTGGCTTAATTTCTTCTGATTGTGGTCTTTCACTACAATCCATTTCAGTTGCTGAAAATGGGTTCGTAACTTACACAATATCAGAAAAACATAGAAGAATGCAATTATTAGAAACCTTTTATGGGGGGAACACTGGGTGGGCAAAGAAAAATAGCAAAACGTCGGGCAAAGTCATACCTAAAGTCAACAGCCCAGCGAAAAGTTTATCTTTCTTTTTTAGGACACACAGAAAAGATGGTGTCTTATTTTATTCAGCAACTGACAAATATTACACTGTGATTGAACTTTTAGAAGGAAAGGTTTGCTACACATCAAAACAGAACACTGTTGTAAATATGAGTCAATCAGAACAAAATGACGTGTCCGATGGAAATTGGCATAACATTACTTTGGTGTCAGTCGGAAGAAGTATTCGCCTGCTGGTTGATGACAAAAATGTTGGAGAGGAACTCGATGCTGCTGGTGTACATGACTTTTTAGATCCATACTTAACTGTCATATCTATTGGAGGAGTTAAACATGAATGGATAACCACATCAAGCCAAAACAAATTTGAGGGATGTTTAGCTAATTTCTCAATAAACAATGAGATTCAACCATTCAGTGGCAATGGCAGCATATTCAAAGAAACAGTTCACAGAGGCAAAATATTAAATGGTTGCCATAGTGCCTTTGGTGTCGGCGCAGCTCAAAACCATCCACTGCGAATCGGCATTACACTCGTAATAGTGTTCTTCGTTATTTTGTTAGTGGCAATCTCGGTATCAATCATCTTTTATAGACTTCGTAAGCAGAAAAAAGAAAAAGGTAATAGTTCTGCAACTAAAGGTAATATTGTACACTCTAAGCAGAACGGAGGCCCTGCTATGTTGAACGCACCAAACTTAATCGCCGGCACAAATGACAGCCTAATGAACAGAAATCTACACAATAATGACACCAGCCTAAATAGCTATATGTCGGAGAATGCAGACATAACACGCAATGTAGGACACATAGTTGGTCCCGAACTACTTTCAAAGAAATACAAAGATAGAGAAATAATGAACATCGACCCACCAAGACCACAACGACCTGATATCATAGAGCGCGAAGTTGTTGGGAAGAGTCCAGCTCTTCGTGAAGATCACCACCCACCTCCTCCGCCATCAACAAATACCTCCCACCATACCCATGATCACCCAAGCGGTATGGATTTAAACTCAGAAGTACCTGAACACTACGATCTGGAAAACGCTAGCTCAATTGCGCCTTCTGACATAGACATTGTATATCATTACAAAGGATTTCGGGAGGCAGCAGGTGTTAGGAAATACAAAGCTACTCCACCCCCTATCGCAGGCTACCACCATAAACATCAAACTCCTCAGCATCGACACTCACCACATCATCCGAGTGGTTATCCGTCACGCGTACCACAGGCAGCCCAGCCGCCGCCACAGCCAAGACAACACCAAACAACACCATTAGCACGATTATCTCCAAGCAGTGAATTGAGTCAGCAACCTCGAATCTTAACTCTTCACGATATATCTGGTAAACCGTTGCAGAGTGCGTTGTTAGCAACAACATCAAGTTCTGGGGGTGTTGGTAAAGACGCCTTGCATAGTAACAGTGAAAGAAGTTTGAATAGCCCTGTCATGTCACAACTGAGTGGGCAAAGCTCTTCAGCGGGGAGAAAAACCCCCAGTGCCCCACCACAAGTTCCGCAAGTAGTGTCTGTTGGTTCAGGCGCAGTTGGGCTCACAGCTGAGGAAATAGAACGAATGAATGCAAGACAACGGACTTCTAGTCTAGTGTCTACATTAGATGCAGTTTCAAGTTCAAGTGAAGCGCCTCGGGGCGGAGGAGTCGGTCACCATATGTCACACAGACATCACTCACCACCAGATGATAATAGAAGTTCTACGGGTTCGGATGATGAAAGTGGAAACGATAGCTTTACTTGTTCAGAAATAGAATATGACAATAACAGTATAAACGCAGACAAGTTAGAAGATGTTAGAAGACAAAATGTTAGTAGTGGCAGTAATCCTAAAAAGCCTATTCTGCCACCACCTTATGAAAGTTTTGATTCCTCGTTCCGTGGATCGCTAAGTACTCTAGTCGCATCTGATGATGATCTGGCACCACACGTTAGCTCAGCACTGTACCGACAGGCGAACGGTTCCCCCGCTTCAGCCGCACTCGGCTGGGGCCCGGCTGCACTCGACCTGTTCAACTGGGGACCAAATTTTGAAAGTATGATCGATGTATTTAAGGATATAGCTGAATTACCTGACTCCGTAAATGGGAGAATGTCTTCCTCGCTAAGACTGCAAAACGGCACTCCTAAGCCGTCAGAAGAATACGTTTAATGAATTAGGATAGTTAGAATGTAAATAGTAATAAATATAGTTTTAATATTTTGTAAAATAATTGTTGTGATCTTGTATCAAGGTCTCTATATTTCTTGCCATATATTGTTTATATGTTTTCATAATTAGATGCCTATGTGGTGGATGCATTGTGTCTATATAGTGAAGTGAAGTGAAGTGAAGTGAATAGTGAAATAATAAATATCACGAAAAATATGATTATTTTATACGAACTATTTTAAAGGTTTGAGATAAAATGTATCCACGACATACATGTGTGGTTTATAGCAGACGGTGTTGTTCATCGTCAATTGAAGCTAGTAATATGAAATATTGTTTCAACTTAAACCATTGGGATGTTAAATATCTACAAAGTTAATTTGAAAATCGGGCCCTTGAACACATTTATATAATAACTACCGGTAAATTACAGCTTCAACGTGTAAACCCTCGGTGTAAATAAACTTTGTAAATAGAATACATATAAATATCTGAAATAAATAAGATGTACATAAATATTGTGTAACAGTGAATTATTTTAAGGTCAAACTTTAATACAAAATTATTGAAGCTCTGACTGTATTGGTATATATTGTGTATCCGTCTAATGTAAATAATATAAATACGCTTATTTAATGGTATCGACAAATCCATGTGATAATAATGTTTGTATCTACTCATTTTTTGTATTAAATGTTCAGTGTCAGTTTTACTTTAGGACGGAAAATGAATGTAACCAGTCAGAGCCTTCGTTCCCGTTATTGATTGTATCGCCATATTATTTAGTAAAGTGCCAAATGACTTTAAATAATTTTAAATAACTGACTGATTTCATAAATAAAATATAAATTAAATGTATTTCTTTTATTTCTTAAACCTTTCAACATAAAGAAAGTAACCAGTATAGTATACATACATAAGTATTCACCAGTTGGGAGAATTACAAGGAAATATAATTATCTAAATATAAAATGATTTAATCATAGTTACGTAAATTTTCCTATGCGGAACGATATGAAGGACGGTAGGGCGTAGTACCTTATCACGTAAAACAAATATATACATGCTCACTGTAATAAGGATATATACTGATATGAACTTCACGTATTAAGTAATTAGTATGCTATAATTAAATAGAACAATAATAGGAATTTATGTTGGTTTGTAGCACTTTTGTAAGATACAAAGGCAACTGACACAGAATCACGGGATATAGACAGACACGTAAATATAGAAAAGAATAGGTATATTTATATTGTTCTTAATTCATTCAATCTATGAATGAAATACCTATTACTACTTAAGAGAGCAATGACCTGAATTATATCTATACATATAATTTTAGGTAATAAACCTGAATTTGACATCTTATTTTATTTAAATAAGCAGCTCAAAATAACTTTCTACAGCCATAACTGTAAAACTCATTTTGGTACGAATATTTGGTATGAAACGTACAAAAAGAAGTACCTAAAATGAGGATGTTTATCAATGAAGATGCGAACTCAAACAACATTTAAACACAAAACAAGAATGCCCTTAATTTACTATCAGCGCAGTTTTCCACAGTAATTAGGTATAAAGAAAACACAGCAAAATACACCAAACGCAGATAACATGATAATGCATGCTTGTTCCCTTACGACAATTTCAATGTCATTTACATAATAATTTGGAACAATAGTGCGGAGGAGCTCACATTCAGTTCTATATTTTTTTGTATGCTTTCTACATAACTGAAGAAGATTCTTTTTCTTATTGTGTTATTGGTGGTAGTTACGGAATCCTTAATTCAAAATTAGATTACCTCATGAGACAGTCAAAGACAAGCCCACATTCTAGGCTAGGTGAGGTCTAGAAATAGCAATGTATCAAATAAAATTTAGCTAATAAATGTAAAGTTCACTCACCTTAATTGTATATGTATCTTGGAGCCTGAAACGTGTCATAATATATATTGCGATGAACGAAATTTAATTCTTATCATACAATTTATTTTATTTAGAATACGTCTCTATTTAGGAAACTAATTATTTCAAAATTTCTTCTAATACCTTGCCTACAACAGTATACAACCTGGTTAAGTAGTTGTAAATTATTATTTTATCAATCAAATAACCGGGTTTAGGCGCTTGTATTTAAGTGATATGCCTGATATGTTCATTTATAAGTATACGGTCTAGTTTCAATTGTGAGCAAAGTTAACTAAATTTTCAATGGGAATTATCCACAGTTTTCTTTATCTTAATCAGCTGTTTGGTCGGTTATGCGTAAAGTTTGGCGCTACAGTACTGCACAAGGTCTATATATATGTGTCAGTGAGCCCTTAAAAATAGTTGCAGACTATCTCTAAAATGGTTTTCGTTGTTTTGTTTCTTACTTTAATTTCCATATGTAAGTACATAATAATATTGTGATGGTATCATGTTATGAGCAGCCTTATTTTTAGTCATATTTTTTTATTGATTCCTGATTTTTAAAACTTTTAATGTACGCAGTTTTATATTTACTTATACACAATTTTAAAAATATAATGTATAATGTGAGCAGTATAATTAATTAATATTTTGGGGACACACAGTGTAAGTAAATATAATTTCGGGATTATAGCTTAGACTCAGTAACATCTAGTTGTGTACTGCTTCTCAATATTAATCATTTCGAAGGCAAAATTTGTTGATATTTTTTTCATTGTTTTTTTAATCAATCATATTTTTTTTTCTAATAGTCGTATTATCTATAAAAACAAATTTAAAAAAATCTCCTTATGAATTAGATAAAACTGATGAATTAATTCTATCGTTAAAACCACGGGTTAAAACCAAAACGATATGTATATTGTTAAAATACTTCATACAGACCACCTATTAAAAACACATACTCATAAAAATTGTAAGGGTGAGAAAAGAGACATTCATATATTCTTGTAGGTATAATAAGAACGAGTATAGCAGACACCGAGTGCATAGCACCGCCGATGGAGTGTCCAAATGAAAATATTACATTCTGGCTATACACAAGGTAAGATACCTTCTTTATTTTATTACTATCAGACAAGCAAAAATATTTTGAGCTACTTAAGTTTAAAATTCTAAAGGAAAAAGAATATTATTCTGATGGTTCGGAAATCAAACAGTGCATGGATAATCTGATAAAATGATAAATAGTTATTGTGCCTCATTTTTGTCTAGAGAAAATGAAGACAAACCACATCAAGTGCTGGCTATGGATACGGATTCCATTAAGTCAGCGCCTTGGGTTCCCGACGCACCGATCAAGATATTGATCCATGGCTACACAGGACATAAGGATTTTTCGCCTAACACAGAAATCAGACCAGGTAATGTATGCATTCTGCTCTACGCTCTAAGAGATATTACATAAAACCCATGCAATACTAGGCGTGTAAGTGACACGTAATTAGAGCTTAGCCTGAGCGAGCAATAGGGGTGGTTTGTAACCTGGCAGTTTTGTCAATTAAAAAGTAGTTCCTGATTGATTGTTTTGCGAAACTGTACTAGCTTGTGCTATACTGAAAGTAAGTATAATATAAGCTAGATGAAGATAAATTTTACTTTTCTGACGGCTTTGCATTACAAACAATAGAATAGGTGTATATCTGTGAGAAACACAATTTATTAGTCTCTCAAAAAAAAACACCCAAAGAAGCCCTGAAAAGTCAACTGATACCCTTACATATTAATAATTCTTTCAGCCTACATGAAATGCTGCAACTACAACATAATATCAGTGGACTACAACCCGATAGCTCGAGAACCATGCTACATAGAGGCAGCTCGTAACACTGAGCTGGTGGGCATGTGCACCGCCCAACTGATCGACCAACTAGTCCAGAAGCATGGCTTCAACCTGTCGCAGTTCCACACTATAGGATTCAGTCTCGGCGGACAAACGGCTGGATTCATAGGCGATTATGTCACCTCTGGGAAGTTGGACAGGCTTACTGGTTAGTTAAAGGTTTTTCTAAAAAAAATATTGTTCCTTTATGTCTAAAGATGCGAGTGCTATAACTACTTTATTATTTACAACAATTTAATGTATGGAGGTATTAGCCCCTGATAAATATGTATTTTCGAGCTATATGAAGCGACTAGTTGCTCTAACTATGCAAAGGCGCAGCACTTAGTGTTCGTGTTTCAGGTAGTTAATATTTGTAGCACTTTATTAACTATATACGTCCTGAGTTCATTAACAACATTTTTCAGCACTAGACCCTGCAATGCCATTGTTTGTCACCACCGACAATAAGAAGAAAATAGACAAAGGAGACGCTAAATATGTAGATGTTCTTCATACAAACGCTTTGGAGAAGGGGAAATTAGAAGCCAGTGGGCATGCCGACTTTTATGCCAATGGAGGAATCACACAGCCTGGATGCAAAGCTACCAAAGAACAAAGTAAGTCCATCTTCACTGTTGACTTTTATATGATACTCTTTATAATATTTTAAGACATAAGCAAAACTATAAGTGTCCATAAACAACACAGATACTACTATTATTAAAAGCACATTATTCGTACCTATTATTCAGTAGTCCCAGATGCACATGTGATTCCTCAACTATCACGCCTACACCTCTTGACCCAATTTACAACACAATGCACAAACATGTAACTTTAGGTCGGTTTTCTACTAAGTATACTTTTGATATGCAATTTCACATTATTTTGATATTTTTCAGCCAAATCAGGTTGTAACCACGCGAGAGCGCCGCAGTACTATGCTGAGTCGATAAACACTGACGTAGGGTTCTACGCAACCAAGTGCTACTCCTGGATCATCTACATGATCGGCTGGTGCGAGATGTTCAACTCTACGGATGAAGTATTGTACGGTGAATATGTTTCTAAAAAGTAAGTGAATCAAAGTAAAATGCATGCCACCTAGTTAATGAAATACTTGCTTTTGTCAGCGGTTTCACCCGCATCCCGTGGGATATTTTCCATACACCCGAATAAAAAGAACCCTGTGTTTATCCTTCCTTGATGAATGGCTATCTAACGCTGAAATATTTTTTTCAAATCAGTCCAGGAGTTCCTGAGTTTAGTGCATTCAAGCAAACAAACAAACTCTTCAGCTTCATATATAAGGCATTGTTATTAATATATAGACTACAGATTTAATTAGGTATCAACCTACACTTCTCAATTTCATTTGATGGTGCGTATTTAAGCAATAAGTATTTGTTCAAGTATAGTATGACCCCGATTCGCTTAAAGTTTCTTCAATAAAATTCTTCCTGATATTCATTTTAAATACGAAATAAATAAAACAAACACAATGATTCCTTTTTGTGCACAATTCAATAGCATTGCCAGCAATTTGCTGCGTTTAGTGCAGGCACCGAAACACTTCCATACTTTCACTAGAGAACAGTTTACCCTTTCTTCAGACTTACTTCCTCCTTCGATGTCAAAGTAATTAACTTTTGCCTAAAGCTATTGAAATCTTTTTACTGTCTTTGTTTTTCCATGAACTCGGAAAATGACGATGTTTTGATTGTTAGCTGTTTTCTTACAAAAAAAGGTCTTATATAAAAATATGTATGATTATTTTTTAATCATAACTACCCAAATAGAAGTTACGTAATTACTCTTTATCCCTATTTAATGATTACGTAATGAAGTAATTATCTACAATTTACTTTCCTGAAATTGGGCATTTGGCATGACTTCAGAAATTCAAAATTATTTTCCTTTTCGTCCATTTACAAACCATTAGGTACATGACATGTCATAAGAGTTAATACCCAAGAACTTTTTAATTAAATATTAAACTATTGTCCTACACTCCAAACTCATGTTTTTAAATCTTTGTTTCAGTGTAAACGGGTTATATTTCTTCAGTACAAACTCGGAGTCGCCGTATGCGCGAGGTTCTAACCACAAGAGCAGAAGAAGAAGAAGTTCCAATTACTTTAAGCGAGGAATTAAACGGTTGTAGAATTAACACTGCGTTTTCCTTTCCTCGAGGCCAATTTTATAGAATGATTTTCCTTACATAAAAATATAAAATAGGCATACATTCTTACAGCAAAATTCTAAAATAAAGGAAAGAAAATGCGCACCTGGGCAGTTAAAGGTGTGTTTAAAGTTCCAAGAAAATAAAATATTCACTATACGAGTACAAACGATAAAATTATATACTAGCCAAAATAGTCTCTAATTTATCCAAATGTCAAGCATAATTTATTCAACCTAATTTCGACTTTTCAAGAACGTGCACTTGAAAGTTTAATGCAAACTTCTTAGGTTATTCGCTGCGAGTTTCCACTTCCGTATTTCATGGATCTTGATAACCTTATACTTATTCAATCCATTGTTTATGTAAGTTTACATCAAAATTCATTTAAACTCTATGTAATCACAAACAGGTCTGTGCATTGCCTAATATGAGCTCTCAACCGGTACTACCCGCAGTGCTCCAAATAAAAACGGATGCATAACATATGCCATACAGTGCAAATTTACCTTCAATTGCATATAAAGTAGTTTGAACATAATTATGAATATCGAAATTATTGGTCGCAAGTACTACTTTGCATGAATGTCGTAATCTTTTTTCGGTAGAATTCCAGAAAGATCTTAACTTTAAAATTTATTTATAGAACGATTAATCAGTTAAACTTGTTTTACTGTGGATTGCTAAAAAGTTATTTTTGGTGACATTATCGAAAATGGTGCAATATGGCATTAAAATATTTTCGAAATCAACCTCGTCATTGTACAAGATCTATAATTAAGCAAAGCATTTATTTAGAATCGAATACTTAAGCACTTGATACCAGGATGCTGTCAAACTTCAGCCTGCATTTAAATATTACCAAACCGATGTACCGGACAAGCGAGTTGCTGATAATGACGGAGCACACTGGCGGACATTCATGCGGGCTTTCCCCATATCCTCGTAGCTATCCTCGATTGTGGTTGCGACACTGCGCAGCATTCATGTTGCATCCATGGCCTTATTTGTCCGCCATCCGCAAATTGGGCAACGCCCGGGTTACGTTGCGCGACTGGCCTTATAGTAATATTGCCTTAAGTTATAAACTTGATATGACGAAAGCTCTCAACTTGGAAGATCCGATATAGTTGAGGTAGCTGGCATTTAACGGTAAGTGTCAAAAGTGACTCGTTATATTATTTTCCCTAGTTTATATAAATACCCATTCTTGACGATTTAGATAAAGGGATCCAAGTGATAGAAGTTCTCACGCTCAGGAATAATACAAAATAAATTAATGTATTGAATCATGTCTTTAGATTAATCACATTTTTATCATAGGTAGGCATTAGGGCCGTGAATCACGTAATCTTCGTCTAAGATACTTGTTATTGCTTGTGTTGATAACACCACATAAAAAAATTATATAAATGTAAATCCAAATAACTTAGTACGAAACACCTGTATTTCAAGCCACGATTGGACTTGGTTGCAATTATCCATATGAAACAAAATAGGTATAGCTCGGATTGCCGACATCCATAGATATGCAACATTTCGATCTCATATCTCTGCTGACATCCGATACTCGATCAAAGATGTCTATTTCGCTAACCCACGGTAATATCGCGGTGATGCAATGCCACAATAGGTGCATAGGTTACCATGTCAGTTCATGCCTTGGAATAATGCCTATTGTAAGCCTGCAAGTTGGTTAATACGGCGCATCTTTATATGCATAAACGTTTCCTAATTGTTCAATGAATAATAATAACACTTTACAATGTAAAATTATGAGACTAATTCACACTTGAAATCAAATCTTTACATTCAAAAAGATGAAGATTTTGTTTGATTGCTTCAACGTGCTAATCTTATAAACTAGTGGGCGAGTTGTATTTCTCCGGGTGCGCGAAATAGTTCCCACGGGAAGTGAACTCTGGAGCACAACTCAATCAAATTGGTCGTCCATTTTATGCTGCATGTTCTTGTAAAAAAAGTTCATTCAAGAAAATTATCATAAAAAAGTAAATCAAATACAAGCAGCACGTATAAAATTGAGCCCAATTATAATAAACTTTAATATCGTATCTTATGTAATAAAATAGTTTTGTCGGTATTCTTAAAAACCGTTCCGGTTTATGTAACTGATTTACTTTTAACGTGGAGAGCAATAAATTATACATGTTTGGACTTGGTAAGTTTTAGCACACTGTCTATTTGCATGTCACCAAAATTATGTCTTAGATTTTTTTGGTCAATGTTTAAAAAATAGTTTGGCAACCCAATAAAGAATACGCCAATTGAGCAATAAATATTTGCGTGTTTTAATATTTATATTTAAATTAATAATTAATTAATTAATAAAGATGAGTGATGCACAAATTTGAACCGAATTCTTGTCAAATTCGCAGTGTTGTTATGCAGAAGGGGGGAAGTCGCACGGGCGAGGGTCAACATCACGCAAACACTTTCGCTTGTTCAGTACCCGTACGGAATACGCACGTGGAACACGCATTCAAAGAATTCACAATTAAATAAATTTAAAATAAATAACGTAAACAGTGCAACGAGTTAAAAAATAAATTAAAATTTAATTTCATATTGTGATATTTTTTCTGTGATTTCTATTTTTGAAATTAATTTTAAAAATAGGTACGCTATTAAAAATAATAATTTTGATATCAGCAATTTGTAAACAAAAATGGTAGCATGTGCACAGTGGTTGGTTCTAGTTGGAATAACTGCCTTGCAAATATCCGGTAAGTTTATAATTACTAACTTTGGCATACAAAATGTCAATATAAAACCTATTTTATTTATTTAGTAATAAAACAATATTTTAATTTAATGCCTCACCATATATTTTTACGGATATAATCTCTGCATAAGGCAAATCTTTGTTTACGTTTTGCTGCTCATAGCGGTCATGGCTGTCAGTCACCGGCACCAAAGACATAAATATATTAATTTATTACTACCAATAAAAAGCTAATAAAGTTTAATGTATGTAGATACTTTTTTAGCAAGATCGTTTTAAAGTAAGATAAGGTCATCTATCGGCAAATTATGAATTAAAATGCGGTCCTTTATTTATATTTCATTTATCAATATAGATAATAAATAACATGTATATTATACTCTTGTCACATAAGGTGATGTCCAAAAGTAAACTCTTCAAAGGATTACAAGATGAGAGAAAAAATTGTCGTCTTTACAAAATAACTCCAAAACGACTAAAACTCACTCCCATCTGATCGTAAATTCCTGGACGCGTTTTCTGCTCTCTTATGAATTTCCACTTCCAATACCTTTGGTAACTAAAATGTTAAATTTCCTTCTCCATTGTTGTCTTCTACTGCATTCCAAAGGTCCTCCTCGAATCCCTCCATTTTCCTTATCATTAGCAAGCCATAAAAATGTTTTGCTCAGCCCAAAATATTTCGAAGGCAATTATCGTTCTCAATATACTGGAAAGGATAAAGTTGTATAAAATATTTTATTGTTTTTTTTTAAAGCCCAGTTATTAAGAAGGTTCGCGAAATGCAACACGTTACAGCAGCTATGCATCGACATAACCTACAACTGATAGTGTACTCATTGCATAATAACGTTAAGTTTGTTTTGCTGTAACCACCCGATTGGCTTCCTCATCCGCGTAGAGATGCTGCGTGGTACGCAAATTGACGATACTTTTCAACTATAAGGAAATAAGTGAGTTTACTTTTATTTGCATAGGAATTTAGTTGGTACACAAAAAAAAATATTAAAATGGCTTAAAACTGAAAAGTTTCGTGTAATAAAAAAAATATAGTTTGGTTTATATCTTGCACAGTATCTACTGTGTGCTGCTTTATAAAAATACTCAAGGTCATAGAACAATTCAAAACAGAGCGCTTATAGCGTTATGTATAAAAAGTTTTGCTTGGTAGAAATCCTGTGATATCCATTCAAAATATACAAAGATTATCTGCAAGTTCCGCATAACGTGAACCGCGGAGCCCGCTTGAATCGCAGGTGTGTCTTCGCACAATGGCTACTTCCGAAATGTGGCTCGACCGACATTCTCGTTGCATAAGATCGTTCACCCACTCTCGCGGTTGCCCAATCCGGTTAGTCTGTCACATTAGGCTGATAAACGTACCACTTTGCTTTTTATACCGTATTGTTTCGAGAAAAGTGTCGCCATATATAATAACTGATGATTCAATACTTAAAACAGGCACCTATTTAATATTAATGTGGTTGGGAATATTGAACAGATACAGTTAATTGAACGTAATTAAATGGTAATTAATTTTGCGTTGGCCTATTGTAATGGAGAGCCTGTTATAGTCACTAACAAGTTGCAGCTTCTGGTTTTCTGAGTAATGAGCAATTAATAAAATATCGATCACAAGTGAGTAATCTCTATTATCTTATTATTATTATTATCTCTCTATTGAGTCTATATACTATACATTTCGCTAATGTAAGTTGTTACCTACTTATTAACGAAATATTTAATTCACTGGATACGTATGTTTTATGATCTATCTACAATCTATACATTACTATACTTAATTAAAATTAAAATTGATATAATTCTTGCATGAATCTGTAACTGAAGGTTTCATAGCATAATATTTTACTTTCATAATTCACCCAGAGACACGTTTATGAGATGAAGCTTTTAAACTTGTACCCATAAATTGTAGACGAAATTAAAGTCTTATTGTGTAAATACCTATAGCTATGGGATCACAGAAGTCTTTGGGTCAAGGCCGTCGTAAATTACATATGATTACAATGGTAGAAATTATGGGCATGAACAATGCAATTTTCGGACATGCGACGAGAAAAAAACAACGAAATGTGGAAAATTCTTGTCTAAAAATAACCTTTGCATTTCATTGATAACCTTGTGGCTAAGCAACATTTCATAGAAACTCACTGAGATTTAGGATATAAACAAACAAATATTAACTACATTTTATTAATGTATAGACATGAATTCATGTGGTTAATCTCCTTTACTTTAACACGTGAAATGACATTCAACAACATAAAAGGTCAATCACAAAATTATTCCTACCAAAATATAATTTATTAATTACTGTCTAAAACGGTTCTTATATAATTGACATTCCTATATCTAAAAATACTTGATGACCTTAAATTGCATAATTGACCATCTGACCGTGAAAGCTACCGTTATTTCGCAACATTTGTTGATACTTCTGTAGTTAGCTAAACAATTTCAATGTTTACTATGTTAATGACCTTACGAGTTTGTTGCAACATATTAGGTACCAGCTAAACCCGCTTGGGGCTATTACGAAGAAGGGTGGACTTATAATGACTTAATTACTTAAATTAACATTTCGTTACATGGAAATTACCTACTTACACCGGTTTTCCTCCAGTTGGTTTATGCTTTACAATTCATCCGTTTCACTAGTTATGTCTCACGTAACAAGAGTTTACAGGTACTTCTATCTGGGTAGATGGTACCTATATTGTACGAAATCCTAGCTGGTTACAAATGCTGCAACAAAGTGGAGTTGAATGGAACGATCGTTGATATAATTATCTAAGTGGTAGTTTGAGAACTAGCACGCGGTTAATGTACTCGGGTTCATTTTAAAACCACATTTTAGTGAAGTTGCAGACTTAAGTCGATCGCAAATTAGTTTTTAATACTGTGGCTTTAATACTAGTAGATGTATTTTACCCTTTTTATTATTATCTTCTTGACAGAAATAAAATTGTAAGTAACAAACGCTCTACCAATGAATAAGTTAACGTGTTTTGTCAGTCAAATTACTGCTATTTAACAAGTTACAGGTAGATATTTATTCAAAATAAGTACCAAGCTAGAAGGCTTACCAAAAACGCAATCAGAATATAAAGTTACACGCCTTTCAAAACGCATTAATTAATGCGAAATACCTTCGGAATATCTAATCGGCTCAACCAAAATACCAGATGTAAAGTTAAAACTAAGGACTGTCTGTGAAATATTAGAGGTCATTCATTAAGTAGGATGGCCTTAAGATTTAATATGTATGGGATTCGGCAATGTCCGATATAGTCGTACGACAAATACCTCTGATGGATGTTGCGAAAGAAATCGTGGATGTTATGACCAGTCTTATTACATTAGCCGCAGCCCGCAGGTCGACCATGCGTGCATTCCATTTACGCAACTTATTCATCAACTGTTACTACGTGTGATGTCTAAGAGTCTACCTAGGAAAATTCTCGAACAAAATTAATTACATGCAATTGCCTTAATTATAGCACAATAACAAACATTGCTTTCAATTTATTGCTTGTGTCCTTCAAAAACCACCTCTTGTGCATGACCAGGCTTATTAATAGGAACTCACCCAGTACGTAAAGATCCACGGAAACATCGGAGCACGTAAAGACGATATTCAAATAAGAGCCGTAAAATGAGTAACTTAAGTTTATGAAACATTAAATTCCAAATACTAGAAGAAGCACTCACAAAGCCATTCACAATACAACAATAGATATGTTTAATTTACGACGTAACCGTGTTAAGTGTTCGTAATAATATTGTATGAATGAGTGATAAATCTCATATACTAATCTGAGGCACACATCAGAAGTCGCAAACACAACTTAGACTCACACATAATGGGTTCAAGAAATCAACATTGTTGACGCGATTCCTTACAAAACATAGCACATGTGTCCAATATAAATTAAACTACGACTACCTACTAATTGCAGGGAATTAAAGGTAGAGTTCAATTGGTTATGTGTGAGTCACAGTGCGATAGGTTACAAGCATCGCGACGCTTTCACTGTTCAATCGCTTCACTTGTACTTTCCACTGAGCCTTCGGTGTGAACTCATAATCTAGTTCATTATGATTATGCAACCTGTGTGCGCTTACCTTTCGACGAATGTCCCGTTTCCTACCTTTCATGTTCCGTAGGAAATTTAATATACACTGTTAATCAATATTGCCGTCGAAATGCGGAAAACAACTGGTGGTCTTGGTAATAGAAATGACGGCAAAAGAAGTAAGTATAAGCAGATTTAGAGCAAAAAAAAATATAAATACCTACTTCACGTAAAGTTATTGAGTGCATGCATTTAAGCCTAAGTTCAACGACCACATAAACAGTTTTCGTAAAACAATTGCTCACTACGACTTTTCACATCCATTTCTCAAAGTAAACGGCTGTTTTAAGAAAAAAGTTTATGTTGTCGGTGACCCTGGGCCTTATTCCTTTTATCTAAAGACACGTTATCAAGAAATGTGAACTATCTATATGTATAAAGAAGGTGTCATGAAACTATATTCAATTGTTTATCCCACTTGGAATTAATAAAATTTAAATAATCAAGAGCAATTTGTCCTTGTAAAGATGTGAACGTACAATTTCAAAATTAATAATATTGAAGTCTATTGCAACACTTACAATTTCCATATGATTGTAACCTATAGTTTGTGTTTCATTAGGTGAATCGAGGTCACACCCTAATTAACATTTAATTTAATTGGCCGGTACTATTTACATTTAGCATTTAAAAACCTTTTCGACAACAGTCGAAGGATATGCTTGAAAATAGATAAACCATCCCAGCATTACCACCTCACCTGCACTATTACTTAACTCAATTTTAAACTACATACTAATATAATGTAAACAATTTTGAAAATACATATAATTTACAAGCAAGGCCATGGGACACTTTCCAGCAAATTATATACATTTATACGTTTTACATCAACTCCATATACCACTTATTTGACTACGAAATGTCTTTTAACGTAATTTTAGTTGCATTCCAGTGTCGTTCGTCGGCGGAACGTAATTAGCTTGAAAACGCAACACTTACTGGCTAGGTACACCATTTTGTAATTTTACTACACAATATATTATTGCATAGGAGAGGAAATTTGTATGCGGCGCATCAAAGTGCTGTGGTTTGAAAATTCTTTCCGTTGATACAGCATATTTTTGAAATTATAAAATAACTTGAAAGCTATGTGATAGTTTGTTTAATACATGAACATAATAATAGAAAATTGTAACCAAAATTTTTCGTTGTGTAGTAATGTCGTATTAGGCATGCGCATGCAATATAACACAATGTATGACAAAATACAAATATGATGAAAGCGCCCTTAGTTTAGCTATATTGCGTTATTGTTTATAAACTAAACAGAATAGAACAGTTATGGCTGTACAAATATCTAAATTAACGTAATCTCAGATGTACATACTTTTATTTAAAACTCGTAATATAGGTAGTTGGTTATATGATATACAGGTGAGAATTAAATAAATAAGCAGAGCCTGCTGAAGGCATTAATAAGTAGGTACCTAATACTTGATAAAGCCATAACAATTAATAATAGTTGCTCTTACCTCTAAAAAACCACGGAACCTACTGTTACAAATCAATCTCCATTATGTACAAGTTGAAATGAATATTAAAATTAGATAATTTGACTTAAAAAGGAGGTCACACGAATGCTAAGCCGAACGTTTATTCGTAGTTACGACAGAACTGACCCGATACCATTGCGGTATCAATGACGACCACTTGCCTCTTTTGTCTATACTTAATATAATAAAGAGGAAACATGTTTTTTGTTTACCAAAATGCTACGAAACCAATGATTTGAAAAAATCTTTCACTATTGGGACACTACACTATGCCCGAGTGACATAGGCTATAGGCTATTTTTCCTGGTACGGCCACTAGGTCCGGAAAACAGCTAATCTATACTAATATTATAAAGAGGAAAACTTTGTTTGTTTGTTTGTTTGTTTGGTTGTAATGAATAGGCTCAAAAACTACTGGACCGATTTCAAAAATTCTTTCACCATTCGAAAGCTACATTATCCACGAGTGACATAGGCTATATTTTATCCGGGTACGGGCAGTAATTCCCACGGGATGCGAGTGAAACCGCGGGAAAACGGCTAGTATNTTCACCATTCGAAAGCTACATTATCCACGAGTGACATAGGCTATATTTTATCCGGGTACGGGCAGTAGTTCCCACGGGAAAGCGGGTGAAACCGCTGGCGTAATGGTATAAACACATTATATAGATTATCAGGTAGATAAATAACTTCAGTATCGAAAATTACTGAAACGGTGAACACGTTGATACAACTAAGTATGTAACTAACTTTTAAATAGATAGTTAACTAAACTTCATCGATATAATTTCGGACTGTGTATTTTTTCCTACCAGAATTTTTTTTGTAATGTTTTCCCGTTCAAATGTGTTGTGTATCGAACTGTTTTTAAGCAATAATATTATTTGGATTAATTAATAATTTCTTCACCATGAGCTACTATGAAAACAAATACGGCACTGCAAATAGAAGGCCCAGAGTTCATGTAAGTAAATATTACTGTTTTTTACCCGACTGTCAACAAAGTGTCATAGAATATATAATAGATCAAACTGTCATAGAATCAGCTCGAATAGAAAATACTGCATGACATTGACAATAATTCTTATGGTGGTTTTTTCATTCGTCTATCATCTATCATCTTCTTCTTATATATAAAAATGAATTGCTGTTCGTTAGTCCTGCTAAAACTCGAAAACTGCTGGACCGATTGGGTTTATTTTGGTTTTAAAATGTTTGTAGAGATTAAGGGAAGGTTTAAACGATGAGAAAATATGATTATAAAAAAAAATAAGAGGCGAGTGATACGAAGTTCACCGGATTAGCTAGTTTTTAATAAAACAATATTCAATACTAGATAACAGACTGCATATAATATTTTCATTTCAATACTCATATACCTACATGAACTGCACTCGTCATAAATATTCATGGTGTAATGTGCATTAGGTTCTATTTATTCTACAATAGATTTATTTTATCGTTTATTGATTTATCAGTTGCAGTTTTTAAAGAAACTTTTAGTTATTTTTTATACGTCAATCCCGAGAGTGTTTAAACAATTAGCATATGTTAGTAACCTGTATCTCTGTTATAGCATCCGATAATTACGATATCTTAATTATCGGATGCTATAACATGCTCGCTTGCGTGCATAACGCCCTTACACCGTGCCTCACTAAGTATCTCTCAGTTTCCCGACAACTGCCCGTAGTGTATACTTTTAACGAAACGAGAGATATCAGTGATATACTACAGGAAGCAGTAGCGCACTCGTTATACAAATTTGACTTTTAGACCTAACCTAAAAAAACCACAACTTCCATTTTTATTCTCAAAAATAACTGTTGTAGCTTTCTTTATAAGGGTGCATGCTGTGAAACAAACGTTGCACTATGAATTTAAAATGTCCATATGTCTCATGGGACCGCTATACTTAAATCCGTAAATGCTTGCATCACTCGTATGTATGTAACACACATAACAAATAGCAAATAAACGAACGTCGCAAACTACAAAGCTTTGTTCCTATTGAAACAACAATAAAAAGCATTCACTTTATTACATACACCTTTTGTCTCAATAAAAGGCGAAAATTGACAACAAATATACTTCGACATAAAGACGAGTCCACATAACAATCATAAGAGATGTAAAACGTTCTCGAATTGGAATTGTTGAATGCAATCAGAGCATGAAACTTGCCGCGTCTTCGCTCGTAATCGTCCTCTATAACGACCTTCAGTTTAATAAGTAATGTTCCAGAACCATATTTAAAGTAAAAGTATTGTGATTGTAAAAAGGTATGGAAGAAAGACTTAAGTTGTATGTAAATATGTATGATTGTTATCCGTTTGTTATTGAGAGTTAACTATGAGGAACGGGTAATCAAAGATGAATCATAGTTATAGTACTTACTTGACTATAAGTAAAAATAATGAGCTTTACAAGCTTATGCCTTATGCCAGACTCATATATTTCTTGGTAATGTTCAGTGTATGAACACATTTCCTTCAAAGAACTATCCGCCAATTTACACATACTGGTATACAGGTATGGTCTCGGAACTAAAGCTCGCTTTTTTAACCGACTTCCCAAAAAGGAGGAGGTTCTCAATTCGACCGTATCTTTTTAGTTAAACATTCATCAGACATAGGCAAGGAGGTAGGAGTTCTTATTCCGTACAATATTCTACGTAACACCAAAAAATTAAGAACCTAAACAAAATATTTGTTACAGTAACTAAGGGGCAAGAAGAAGCGCCGCAGAAGAAACCGCAGTCAGTAAGAGACCTCCTCAATACAACATCATGTATACCACCACCGTACAAATGTCCACACCCGAAAATGCAGTTTTTTCTATATACCAGGTACAAAAATTGTGTGAAAACTGAACAACATTGAATTAAAACTACCTACATTTCCCATCTACTATGATAAAGTATGCTAAAACAATTTCCTTATTTTACATATTTCCCACGAGTGAAATCATGACACTATTTAACATAATAAACATAGAATAATAATTAGTGACAAAAAAATAATGGCATCGTTAACAATAGTCGAGGTTTACTTCGATCTGTTTAGTCAGATATCTTCACAGCAAAGACCCATGTTTGTATATTTAGCAACTTGAATCGATAACAGATGAGCAGGATAGTGGACTATGCCATCACAAAATAAATACGATATTTTTTACCAAGGAGCTTTTTATTATTATTTTTGTAAAACTGGTTGATATTTTAGATAAAAAAATAAGAAAACCATTTGCCAACAAAAAAATAAAATAAAAAATCTTTATCTAATGGCATCTTGTCAATTTTATCTACAAAAGTGGCCAGTGACACTTGAAATTATAACAAAGGAGTTTTATACAAAACCATTTAAATAGGTCACAAATTGGACTCATACTTATTATTATTTGGATACGTCATTATTTATTTTTGCAAGCCGTAAAGAAAAAGCTAAATATATTCATAATTGTATTTTCAGAACTACTCAAGAAAAGGGTGAACTAATAAACACGCTCGACAATGATTCTTTGACGTACTCGAGATTTAACACCAAACATCCGACGAAGATAGTCGTGCATGGCTTCGGAGGAGGTCGAAACCTCTCGCCAAGTACTGACATGAGGAAGGCCTACTTTACCAAGGGGAACTATAATATCATTATAGTGGACTATGGATCTCTTGTCAAGGAGCCGTGTCTAAGTCAGGTACGTATTTTTATTATTTTATTAGTGGTAAATGATAGAAGGTTTGTGAATATGTATAAGAAAACTAATAAAGAAGAAAAGTGCCAAACGTATGGCCTCTTCCATAATAACCAGGGAAAAATAATAATTAATCCAGCTTTACTTCGTAGTTACAATACAACACCATGCACCTGTAGCTTAGCCACGAGCTCATTATTTAAGCATCATTACTTAAACCGTTAAGTGTTAAGTCAAGTAAACAATAGTGCGTACTGACTCATTGAGGCTAACGTACATATTTTTAAGCCCAAGTCAAGCTCAAACAAAAACTAACGGACAATTAAAAGGGCGGTAAATTAACTCGTTAAAGTGATTAAAGTACATATTTTCCATAGTTCATCTTGCTGTCATGGTCAATCTTGAATTTTGTGAAAAAAAAAATACTTCAATTAATTAGCTCCAAGGAGTATTTATTTTTTTATTATATCAAGCTTACGAACGTGTATAAAAATACTGAAGCTATATAATAATAAAAAGAAGTAAAAGAAAGTTTATCTAATGGCATCTCAGATTTTTTTACGGCATTATGGCCAATGACATTTCAAAAGCATTACCAAAAAGTTTTATACATGAATCATGAAAATAGCTCGTAAATGAAGGTCACTTGCCGGTATATGCCAATAAATTATTATGTAGCTATAATCTAACGATAATCTTCTTTTTAATTTTGTATGAAAAATATTTTTCATCTCATTTAACTTCTTCTTTGTACAAAAAT
The DNA here is from genome assembly GCA_002382865.2 of Heliothis virescens. Lineage (NCBI taxonomy): Eukaryota > Metazoa > Arthropoda > Insecta > Lepidoptera > Noctuidae > Heliothis > Heliothis virescens. The sequence goes on from NWSH02000008.1 coordinate 8,775,748, forward strand.
GAAAAGTAGGCAATGAGGTTGTACACATGTAATTTTTTCATTGCCATTAATCTTAACACTTTGCCGTGAGCTCGCAATAAGTAGTTTCGTAACACGTTTGAAGTTGAACTGTATTTGATCGTAAATCGCACTGTCATCCTCAATGAACCGTTAGTGAGAGACACAACAATAACATGTAGATATTACGGTAATGTTATATAACTAGCTATTTTTTGTGTCCCCAATTGTATTCGGTAATAACCTTTGCATGTTATATGCAAAGTAACCTACATATATTATCTTGCCTTTTTTCCTTATAACAAAAGGGAAAAGATCAACAATTATTTTGGCAATCCTGATTCCCGTACAAATTACTTGTAACGGTATTGTGTATGGTCTGAACTCCAAAAAGTTTTAGGTTTAGGGTATTGATAACATCCGGCCTGAAGTATAAAACTTACATTGAAGTACTTACTTAATTTGAAATCACCATTTATAAAGAGCAAAATAATAGAACAAAAGTTTATTAGTTGCAGGGAAAGCACAATCGGAAAAACAATCTTGGAAGAACTTAAATAATATGTTTGTTTTGACCATTTGTTCCTAACTTTCAGATCGAGTGGGCGCCTCGCTTTGCCGGTCTCTGCATTGCTCAGCTGGTGGAGTACCTACAATACCATCCTGTCAAGTCAGTGGCGCCGGACAAGCTCCATACTATTGGATACAGCGTGGGCGCCCATATACTTGGCCTCGTCGCTAACTATTTGGGCAATGGCAAACTTGGCAGAATCACTGGTAAGAATTTAGTACTAAAACGCTAACTAATGTTGTAAATACTAATGTCACTTTGTTTACCACTCTTTCGTAGAAAAGCGGTTGCGATAAAGTAATTTAGGTGTCGCATTGTGTCAGATTATGAAAGTGTAAGTAGGAGACGAAATTGCATTCTACGTGAAAATTTTTCTTTAGGTCACGGATGAACCCGCAGGGCACAGTTGGTTAATAAATAATAGGCAATGAACTTTAACATCTACAACGCCAATCACAAGTGTCCTTAGTAAATTAGAGGCTTTGTGAGATTAAAATAATGACTGAAGATTTTATATTATACTGAGGTTAGATAAAATTGGTAGTAGTCATGGGTACGCTGTAATATTATCCTCACGCGTTGTACATTTGATATTGTTAGCAATAGTTATGCAGTTGTCACGAAACCCCTACGATACGAAAAGTCTCACATACAAGAATTCAGTGAGAGGGGTACTAAAGGATTTCAGCAGTAACTTCAACAAGTTTTTGAACCAGTACTTATTGGAATTGTTGTAGCTCCTTTACTTATTTTTAACTTTACACAGAGAATGTTGTTCAGCAAATGTTAGTTTCAATGCATTTTTAAACCTGAATGTGATCACCAAAACTCGTTTCGAATAACTTCCTGACTTGTGCGAAAACAAGACTTTACGCAACATTCGTTTACGTAAAACCTTGAAATATAATGTAAATTAATTGAAATAATTGTAAGGAAAAGTATAGGTAAATGCACTAGATTTCAATATGTAGACAAATGTTGCATTTTATTATCGAGTATAAAGATAGGTATATTATAATTAGCTATTTAAATATATTGATACTAATTATAATCTATTTGTCTCCAGGCTTAGACCCAACCATATTGTTTTACATGGGCACCAACCGGTCCCGCGACCTGGACTACACAGATGCACATTTTGTGGATATCCTACATACAGGGGCCGGGATCCTGGGCCAATGGGGGCCCAATGGACATGCTGACTTCTACGTCAATGGCGGCTCCAGCCAACCTGGATGTGCACACGATACGATATTCCGTAAGAAATTATATATTTCTTGTTTTTCATTCCAAAAATATAAACAAATATGACTTACAATAACCTTCGCTCTACTTGACAATGAATTTGATACCTTCTTAGGGACTGCTCTGGCCCTCTTTTATAAAAATGTGGAACTAAATAAACTCCCTGCGCCCCTAGCACGATGGAATGATGGAACCCTCCGCTGCACAAAGTGTTCACTTTCAATTTCATTCATCAAATTCACAAGAGAGGTCGCTTGCATCGACAGTCGCGCCACCACGTCACGTTTTGTACATAGAGGGCGCTTTATATCTCATCAATATCTTCATATCAATTAAGTAAAAATTCTTAATTAATTTCCAGAAACCCTTTCATGCGACCACACGAAGGTGACCCCGTACTTCATAGAGTCGATTAACAGCCGAGCTGGTTTCTGGGCGGGGCCTTGTTCAAGTCTGTTCTCCTACCTCATCGGGTGGTGTGAGCCTAAGGATACAGAGTATGTGCTGATGGGCGAACACGTCAGTCACAAGTAAGTGCTTTGCAAGATTGGGGTAAATTGCTCGACAATTACGTCACTGTGGAGATATTTCAGCAATCCAATTCCGGGCAAACTTTATGAATATCTATGTTGTAAACCGTTAGTTGAGGTAAATATCGCAGCTAACTTGGTTCAGGATGAAATTATTCAGTATCTTATACCTATCGATATGTACGTAATTTTAAATTTAATTTGATCTGTTTAAATTTTATTAATTAGGTACCAAATAGCCTGCTTATTTTTTATTCTAATAGTAGTATTTTGTGCAATTCTTGTTGATTTAAATTGTCTTAACTAACACCAAATTAATAAAAATCCTTTTGTTTCAGTGCCAGAGGTGTCTACTACGTGACGACAAACGCTAAGCCGCCGTACGCAAGAGGTTTCCCGGGTAAATCTCGAAGACTCCGGTCAATCACTCCCTACAGTTGATGACGTTACTTTAACTTAGAAAAATAAAACTTACCAAAACTTAGGTGTTATATATTAAGTAGCTAGCCATTTTTGTCGGGGTTTTAAATATAAGTAGATTAACTTATTTTCAAGATTTCAAATTATTGTGAGTGTCGGTATAGTAAAAAAGGATTATCTTTATAAAAAATATAGGTGAATTTATTGCAGTGTACTTACTTAAGTTACATAGGTATTAGGGGTACCTATGAGCAGAGATATTTAAATTCTAGCTCCTCGCAGCTATAGCTGTTAAGTTGTAAGTGTGAATAAAACTGAAATAACTGTAGACATTTGGAAACTACAATTTTGAAATTAGTATTATGTAAATTACGGAAAAAAATCCTATCGATGATTAAAATATACTTAAAAAACTATTATAAATCAGTCACCGCCGTTATTGTATCTTTGGATATGATTGTGTAGTTGCTCAAAATGAGTGTTAATTTATTGATTTAATTAAGACATTTGTGATAATACTTTTATTTAGGATTAAATGAGGATTTCAAAGGGAAAGGTGTGTTTTTTCTGGTTGCCAACCCCCGTCTTGTATTATGCAAAATATATGACCCTATAAAAAATATGTAATATTTTTATCTGAAATAAATTAAGTCCAAGAAGTAGGTAATCAAAAAAACAACAAATAAATTTAAAACATATATTAGGGAAGATAATGTTACCATTTTGAAACGACAAATGGGTACAATTGTAATAGTAAGCACATTTAATAGAAATACGCGGATTATGTTCTACGGAACAGTGATAATTAATATAAGTAACAAGTATATTACACACTACATGCGGTGCATTTATGAGATCATTTGAGATCAATTACAAGTAAAAAAGGAACAGTTAAAGGATAAATCTTAAGCCTAATTTATAAAAGTAATTAAATAAGTATATCTAGAATATTAATGAAAAAACAGAATAGTTCTAATCTTCTATAAAGTTTTGAAAAGTTTTAAATCAACGCACTGAACTAGGATTTTATTCCTTACCAGAACCTTAAACAATATTTTTCTAATCAATATTTACGAAGAATGTCAGACGGATAAATAAGTACGTATTTACATTAATATTTTCCTATAATAATATTTTAATCTTACATATCTATTTAAATACGAAACATATCAAAGCTCCATTGAATGGACAGCAATCTAGAAATAAGAAAAATAAATATTTTATTTGACTTTATTGCGCTGCGATACACAAATAATAAAATTGCATACATCTGGAATATTGAACAAAAAAACAGCTCAGATTTCCAAAAAAATAACACTTTAAATTAGCCGTCGTTTAAAATCTTAACTAACTACAGGTGATTAAAACAAGTAAGAATCGTTGTATCATAGGAGTTGTCCAAGTACACATCGCCCTTCCTTTAAAGTAGATCTAATAATGCTCTAAAATTTATGCTAATATAGTCCGACGAATAAACATGCATAAAAACCTCATGTTTTCAGGATACCTTCAAGATATCATTGAGATTTTCAGAAATTTTCGTTGAGACTATATCCAAAGATAATTTTAGTAATGTGAAAATATAACGACGCTTAAATGACGATAAACAATTTGAAGGATAAATACCGTATAATTTATTTTAAGCACTCTTTACACGCCAATTATTATACTTTGCCTTAGTTGTTTTTTTTTTTATTATCAAGTTGTTTTATTATATCCTAAGCTGTCAAAGGATCTCACTCTATCTTACCTAATAAGAATACTAACCTAAGTTTAATACAGCAATCTTATTATCATTTAATCTCCTCCCAATCTGCAAAATAATCTGGTTATCTTTAATTTTTTCTTAGTTCTAGTCTAATTAAGTATCTATAAATAAGTCCTAATTATACGGTTATTCCCTTGGCTGGTTCGAGATGAAATTTTCTTAAAATTTTCGTAGCACTAGTTCTTTTCCCCTTAGGAGAGTGCTTTGGGATTGTCCGTTAATTATATACTGAGTCATTAATAATAATAAATGTTTTTATTCTACGCCATTATATACACACTAAATCTTAATAGGCCAGATTGAAACTGAACTTTTGCTTGTATCTTTACACTAACATTATTGTCAAGAATGAAAATCTAATCCACAATATCTGGTTAAACCATCAAGTACTCTAAAATGGAAACATATTGTTATTCACAACATATTCCAATAGCATTGGGTTTTGAATTTTCTTTGTTCCGTAAAATAACTATTAGTTGACGAAGATTCAACTGTAGAATTGCCAATACGTCCATAACCTGCGCTGCTTCTGTATACTTATTTAACCTAACATAGACCAAAATTACGAGTTTTAAGCTGAAATAAATAATGCTATATCTAATTGCAAACCTATAGTAAAATCACGGTTTTATAATCCATAATTGTGAATGATAATGTGATGGATGAATACATGGACATTCATACCCTTATTCAACAAATAAGCATCGTACGTCCTCATCTACTGAATAAGGGTGCTTCAGTATTTTTTTATACTTTTTTCCTAGTCTAGTTTGAGTCATAGTATATGGATTCTAAAACCTTTTTAATAAACTCTATCTATCTGCCTAGCCTTTTCCCAACTATGTTGGGGTCGGCTTCCAGTCTAACCGGATGCAGCTGAGAACCAGTGTTTTACATGGAGCGGCTGCCTGTCTGACCTCCACA
>NWSH02000008.1:8796705-8807950 GCA_002382865.2 Heliothis virescens
TGACAGTCGGGCCGACTGTTATAGTATCATCGACGTAAAAAAGCGTACGAAATTTGAAGAGTTCTCTCAATTTCTCCAGGATCCCATCATCAGATCCTGGTCTCCTTACCATGGGACCACCTGTGAAGAACACCCTTTCAAACAAAAAAAGAATTTTGAATATCGGTCCAGCCATCTTCGAGTAATCGGTGAACATACATAAAAAAAAAAAAAAAAAAAAAAAGATACGGTCGAATTGAGAACCTCCTCCTTTTTGGGAAGTCGGTTAAAAATGTTGTTGGTTTACCAGATGACGCCAGACACTCCGTAGAAGTAGAATGGCGCCTGCCAACTGATGTAATCCGTGAGCAAACCGGACAGTGGCATGCCAACGACGATGCCGGCGTACGTGCCGCAGAATGCTAGAGTTGCCAGCCGGGAGCGCTCCAGGGGAGGCGCCCACATCCGCCAGATACCGTGGCATGATGGGTACGTCACACCCTACAACCAAACATAACTACTTATCCTACAAGGAAATGATTTCGACAAAATACACATTTCAAAGAATTCTGCCCTACGTCATAAAGATACATTATTATTAAATCAAATAGGAAATGTATTAAAGAGTTCTATATTATATTATGTCAATGGTCCCAATCTTAAAGATTTAATAGGATAGCATTAGCATTGAAGAATCAGCTAATCCGGGATGTGCGGAGACGAGCAAATACGTCGCTATGGCAACGGAGGGCCCGGTAATCCTGAAGAGGCTTTGTACTTGGGTAAGCGATGTCGACTATACTCAAGTGCGATTGACGATAGATACCGATCGTTCTGTAGGCAATCATTGAAAATCGCTCCTTTGAAACCGAAATAGGAGGTGCAAGCATCAAAGTAATTTCAGATTCATTTCAACTTGGAGAATTTTAAATTAAAATTTACTTTTTTCAGTGTCGGGTTACTGTTTACCTTTTATCTATCAGTATTTAACAACTGCCTATGATAGCCGGTTTTTTTTACGGATGGCCGTGATTTTTTCAAGCACTTCAATTATAGGGAACTTTTTACTAAAAAGCAACAACATTGACATAGACAGCAACATAAACATAGGTTCAATTAAGGTATACTAAAAACTAATATCCTTAACATACGCGCATCATATGAAAACAGCATAATTTCAAACAAGAAGGGTAACAGAAACATGCGTTGAACTTTGCCAAAAGTACAAAGTGGGGGAGTGTTAAAATCCAAACGTGACAAGTGGGACATTGAAAACGATCCCGGGCTTGTAAATTTGAGCATGAGTAATAAGCTTGATCATGCACCGGCACGTTCCGAATGTCAAATGTCCTAAAATTTAAACGTGTGACATTTCACTCGTTACATGTTTCCCTAACGCTTCATTACTTGTGTTTCGTGCTTTCCAAACTGTTACTGGATTAAGTTGTAAGATATTATATTTTTTTGAAGACCAACTTGTCATAGAGGCTACCTACATAGATGTAATATTACGATTTACCAACATCCTCAATACTTGAAATATCAAAACTTGTATGCACATTAATAGCCAGAACGTGGCCATTTGTATCACAAATAACACCCTATCAACACTCACCTCAACAAATCCCTGTGCAACTTTCAAGATGACGACAGCGGCCGGCCCCACAGACATAGCTCCAGGTATCGCCATGTTGAATATAGCTGACATCGCAATGGCCACGCCAAAGATCTTGTTGGCTGGGTACATGGAGGCCAGAAAACCGCCTGGGACTTGGGTGATGAGGTACCCAGCAAAGTATGATGAGTCTATTGAGGATTCGACGCTGACAGTCCATTCGAATGGAGCTTTGTCTGTTGAGTTTTGCTGTGTAAGAAAGAAGAAAGGTGAAATGTTGCAGATTTGTGCGACGGTTTTATAGCAAACAATATGGAACTTAATTAGATAGATCGCATAAGCACGATTTGATAGAAGTCGAGATAAAAAAAAGAATTACTATTTCTCTATTTCCTATGTAGACCTCTATTGACAGTGATAAGGAAAGAGATAACTTACAGATTGTTTCTCCGTCATTTTGAGCTTGGCCATGCTCATGTTGCAGCGCATGCCGAACATGATACTGAAGCCGAAGCAGGCCAGCAGCGCCACCGTGTAGCGCGCGCTCAGGCACGGGCATTCTGCTCGCACGTACTTGTCTGGTTGAAAACATCATCATCAATTCACCGTTCTTTAAAAACTAGGTACCAAAAGATGGGGGTTTTAAGATAACTATCCTGAAGTACGGTTTCAGAAAAAGATTTAAAATATAGTATTTTTAATTTAAACGTGGGAAATTGACTCTGAACTCTATACTGGAAAATTTCATGCCGAATGAGGAATACAAGACACCTATTATAGAGTCGAAACTCACCTAAATATCAAGCTTTGTTTCAAGAATTTTGTCGTTCGGTAAAGGGTATGAAAACTTTAAGAGATGTTATGGAATACGTCGGTTAGCATACCTATTGGTCGTGGTGGGGGTCGGTCAGGTGACGGTGGTGTTTCCAAGTCTTCGCCATCGTACATCTGGTCGTAACCCTTCTGATCAACGTGGAAGTTCTCATATTGAGTATTTCTGTAACAATAAAGTTTCATGTAGAACCTCAAAAATTGTTATTACTATTTTTCTCGCGATCAGTTAAGAAGAGAAAAATATCTTAGTTACTAGAGTAAGGAATTACTTCAGGAATACCTAGTTACTCCTCATCCATCATACATTGCTACTGTATTTGAGATGTAGTTAGAGAAGCAAAAATCAGATCACATTTGGAAATAAGGTCAAGTTAGCCCCACAATTTAGTCCCATTTTGGAACACATTTACAAAAAAATCACATGTAAAATATACAATTATATAGACTGTTAACCCTGCTACATCAAACACAACCTTCCTATTTATCTGGAACAATATCCGAACATCAACGACTTATAGACTTTCAATTAGTTTATTCCGCGTTATTTCGCGCTATTTTCCTTGTAATTGAAGCGGACGAGCGCGACACACCTCGCCGGTGAAAATAAAATTAAAAACGTCTGCCTGCTAATAGGGCTGCCAACATACGAGAGAGCACCTGCGCTCCGTACTGATAGTGGAAAGTGAAAATAGATTGTTACTTTTTTTACACTTCGATGCAGAGAATCTGGGTCACCTATCTATAAGGATGAAGTTTAGTCTAGTAGTAAGTTCTAAATAATATTTTATACTAACATGGTTACAGGACGCTTTCTTTTACTTTTGTTATTCAAACAAATCTTAATTCAAATGAAAAAATAGTAGGTACATTTTAATCAAGAACAAGATTTTAAAAGACCATGCGATTTTATTGAAATCATTCACAATAGGAAAGTATGCAACTTCTGCTAAACTTATCCGACTTCGCTTCAAGTCGAAGATTCTTCAGTTATCCATTGACAGTGCACTATAGCACCTCAGCAGTGTTCTGAGAGGAGTTCACTGTGAATCGGAAGAGAGCTCAACTTTTATACCTCTATTGAAATTGTTTTAAATACTTTCGCAGGCCACGATTCAAAAGATTGGTCCCGAGTTTCAAAATACCATGAAAAATTAATTAAATGTTCACAAGTTAAACCATAACACCAAAATATTTTTTTCTTATATTTTTATGTATAGAACCATATTTTTTGCAAGCATGTTATGAGTGCACGCTCAGCTGTGGGCCCTCAGCGAGCTCGGCTTCCCATTAGTGGGCAAATCGAATTACGCGTCATTGACGTCGTGTCGAGACTCATTGTTTGCAAACTGATAGCTTCTACTTCTGACGGCTCAGCTACGCGGATTTTACCGTAAAATCTGTAACTTCATTTGAGATCTAGTTATCGTTTAAATAAACTTTCATATTCGTAGATGAATGTTTTCATTAACTTCTAAGGTAACTTTGAAACTTAAAGGTACTTGCAATACTTTATTGTTATCAGTGAATCGCACTTGCATTATAACATGAATTAAAAATACGGAAATAAAAACGGGCACAAACCAACAAAATTCAAAAGCCATTAAATGTGGCGATGAATATAACGACTTATGGGTAACGACTGTACGTAGGGAAGTCATCGGCGTGTAAATTCATTTTTCCGCTGACAAAAGTAATAAATGTGGCTATCTGTCCCCGTCCCCCGCTTAACGTTGTTGGTAATGAATCGTCACATAAAAGGCATAACCAAGTGGAAACGAGGCGCGATGCCGCGCTACCCGACGCCCGTCGCCCGACGCCCCAGCACCATCACACCGGCTCCCGCACTAATGCGTTTAGCTGTGACTGGACGATACCGACGTCAACAGTTACGTTAGGCCGACACATCTGCAGGGATGTTGTGCTAATTACACAATTACGCGATTAAACGGAGGGTGAATAAATGGTTTTACTGAAAGTTTTTAAAAGCTTTTCCTGCAATTGGATTTTTGACACAGTATTGTTTGGAAAGAATGAGAATAAGTAAAATTCGAGAGAGATCCTTCTTTTTCACGCAGTACATGTACACAAACTGAATTATAACTTATTTTACAAATAGCAGCTTTCACAACAATATTGAATTACTTACATAAACTAAAATAATGTTCTGCTAACATTACTATTAAGTTATGATATGTATACGACTAAAAACATGTGATTATCATTTTTGTTGCCGAAGCCCCCTTTAGATCAGCCCCCAGTAGCGCGGCGCGTCGGCGGCGCTTCATTGTACCGCTAATGCACCCCTTACACTATGTCTATAATTATGTGACGCAACGCTAAATGCTGTAATTACTGTTTTGTCCCCGTTTGTCTACCAAGTTAATGGATACAGTTATTTTTTAATTTAAATATGGATTTAGATTAAAGCACTTGTAAGTTCAAAGGTTGTACTTAGTTGATTCAAAAATGAATAAATATTTGATAAAATATGTAAGTAGATACAGCAAATTCATTTTAAATAGCACACATCCATTCTTAATGTAAACATATTCGAGTTAACATTTTGATTGAGAAAATAACTCCAGTTATCAGACATTCCCGACACATGTAACTTACAATTTCGGAGTTCAAATTGAATCGCTGACCGAGTTCCATGCTCGGTCACTCACTTCACACTTAAACTTCTAAGCCAACTTTGTCATTTGGCACTTCGTCGCTATGTTCTTGCTGTTGGAAATCCTGAATTATTACTAGAAAGGGTTAACCTTTTGTGTCGTGTCCAATGAAAAGCTTTTTGGTGCGCAGCTAAATTTATTGATCTATATTTTTGGAGATAAAAATGTACGTATTAAAAACTGGCGACGGTGCTTCAAAATCTCGCGTTTGAAATGTAGGTGATAATAAATTACACTCTTTACATTAAAGCCAAGCGTGTAGGTTTCTCGACTTCTCGAAGACAGAACTCCTGGATCAGACGTGAAGAGTAGGGGGGCACAAGACTACAGGGTGAGAGGGAGGTTTTTGCGTAGATCACAATATGCACTTCAGCGTTCCCCACTATGAATACCTACAGAGGCCAGGGTGGGACGCGGAAACTTCTTAATTAATTAAGACTCGAGACACGAGTGCCTGTTTTATTAACGCATAATATTATTCAATATGATGATGCCGTTCAAGTGATTTTCAGCAATTTACCTTAAACTGATAACAAATAAATTGACTACTTAATTAACAATACTTCCCTAGGAATTACAAAATTAGATTCTACAAAAAGGGAATTACATAAAATACTTTAAAAATTATCACTACAATATTTTAATGATACTAAATACAACAAAATAATTATAACATGTCTGATTCCGGCCCTGCTGGCGTGCGCTGGAGGGGGTAGCTATTACACCCCGTAAAGCCACCCTCTCTAATTGATTTACAATTGTCGGTTAAATTTGTTTCCCGACCACCCTCTGCGATCACCGATCGCAAATGCATTTTGGGATACTATTGATAAACAGTAAGATATGCAAAACGTTTTAAACGTGACACATTTTTTAAACATAACTGTACAAATAAAATGATAAACTATAAAACTATGTATTTTCCATTATAAATATATTTTCTCTCAAAGAATACTATAATTAGGTCACCCTGACTCCTACGCTGTCATCATTTCATGTTATTAAAAAACTCGTGCTACGATTTCTCGTAGCAGTGCTACGGCGTTAACCTGACAGATTCAGTAAGTCATGTTGTAAGTAAAAATAATGTAATATTTGAGAACATCGGAAGACTAGTTTGTAAGTAGGTCTGTCAACGATCCGAAACCGGCGGGTAGTGAATAAAACATGTAATAAATAAATGTAACCAATGTAACGTAACGACCTATTACAGCTACGCGCACCACGCTAGCCTCTACGCATTTATTGAGTTGGATTTACCAAACTGTTGTACTTATGCTTCACTTTTTAAAGAATTTGCCTCAAAGTTAAATAAACGATGACTGCCTTTTAATTATCCGGTAACTCTTGAAGTTTTAAATATAATTCACCTATTTAACAACCTAATAATGCACTTGCACTTCTTTAACGATCCATGTTTTGAATATCTGAACGAGTTCATCACAGCGTATTTCTACCGCTCAAGTCTATAAATAAATCAACTGAATGATCTCGCATTTCGACACTCGCGAACATAATAGAGTTATGACAAAAATGGCGACGCGCGCTAAGAAATATCACTTGGTGAACCCGAGACGCTTGTTAGCGTCTCCTTGCTTTTATTTATGGCCAGATTTATTTTATGGCCGTTCATGGATGTCTGGGAAATCGAATGAAAAGAGATAGCAGCAAATAAAACAATAATTTCATCGATTTGCTACGCCGAGCGCAATGTAAAAGAGACTAACTTTGTTGAGAAGTTCAACCACTGGTATTTCTTTGATGTCAAGTTTTTGCTTAGTGTACTGCCTATATGTAGGTACTTATTTGTATAGATTCTGAAGCTTTGTAAATGAAGTTATTTTGTTACCAATAGAGCTTGAACTACTCAGTGACAAGATTACATGCAATAAAATTCGTTGCAATATTCTGTGTCATAAAACCAGCTGACAGCGAGTAATAAAATCGCGTCGACATAAGCCAGCCTGATGAACGTGCTGTCGATGATATTTTCTATTTCAAATACAAATTTTATTTTCTCGCAGCTCGCAGCGCACAACAAATATCATAAAAATGGAAGGCAAACAAGACAGCTCGTTGTATTTGCCGTGATATTCGTATTTGGCTGGTAGATTCTTACTCTCTTTGCTGGGCCCTAATCTGTCGGGCGGCGCGTACCTCACGTCCGGGATACGCCTCTGTTGTTTCTTGATTTTCTCGTCCATTTGTACATTTTTTTCATTTTCCTAATGCAGTCGTACCTTGCTGTATTTATTTTGTCTCAAAATAAACAGACAATTTGGTAAAACAAAAACGATTTCCACTCTTTTAACGCCTTAAATATATATTCCAATCAAAACAATAGCAGCACAACCTTTTCAAATAAAATATGCAAAACAAGAAAAGGTCTAGCTGTAACGCTCACAATGGCATCAACAGTAAACGTTATTCGCGCTCACGAAGAGATACAAGGCTGTAAATAAATTGAAGTGAATTTGCGAAGGAGGAAAATCCAAACAAATCCCCGTCTAATCCTGGGTAAAGCGTTCCCAAATCCAGGTTAGTTGTAAATATCAATTACGCAAATACCTCGGATTAGGAAGTATAATGGTTCGCGCGGGTATCGTGTGCAGAGGCAAAGGGGTGAATTTGCACTTCACGCGTTTTAAAGTTCATGAAGTACATACTTAGTTAAATCATTTAGAAGTGGAAGTATTAAGACTGTGATGATAGCATACACAGTTATGTGCAATCGTTAATTTATTTAAGATTACTGCACAACACGATTGATCTGACTATGTTATGAAATAATAATTAATTTATAATGTCCAATAACACATTTTATCTGCATCCAATAAATTATCAAGTTAATAATGAGCAGTATAACGCAGTAACGTAACCGACTAATAAAACGTACTGTACCAGGCAATTGAATAAGAGTCCCGAGGGCGATTTTTTCCCTCAAATCTAATAGAGCGGGGGCCGGGGACAGTCGTTGAAGACTTGTAGATAATTTTAATATTCGTGTCGCAGGCCCCGGGAGTCTTGTATCGATCTCACGTCAACCTGATAGCCTTGTTATTAGGTCGCAATGTGTCTTATTGTTCTACTTAATAGCTAACTCTTTTCAATCACGATTTAAATTCAAAAAAGTACTACAGTTGTTTAAGAAAGATATTTCAACATGATGTTTAGAAAGAATGTGTCCTACTTTAGAGAAATAAAAAAGGTCTGTTGTAGATGTCTCATATTTTACAAAAAAAATGCACAGTAATAGAGTTGTATATTTGGTCATTTTTACAATTTCAACGACAGCGGCGTTTTGTGGATTAGTATTTTATATCCCATCTTACTTTGATTAATACCAGACACAGAACTTTGAGAATCGTTTACAGGATGTAAAACTATTTTAAAATGTTTTATGTCAGTAAAAAATAAATGAACCCGTGTCCGTGTAGGTAATAGATTAGATTACTTTACGAACTACTACTGGTTTAGTTCGATTTGTAGCGTTACTCACTTTAGTCACGAAAATATTGAGACTCGGATAACCAATTTGTATACTATAGAGAAGGTTTTTAACTGATAAAGAAGATAAAAAAACAAGTTATTTCTTAGAACACATGTAACAGTTTTCTTTCCCATATGGTAAGTTCGTTACAATAACGAAGTAGTATCTATCTATATAAAAAGAACAAAATACGAGTACGTAAGTATCGATACAGTTCCATAATAAAAATAAATTGGTCTACCTGTGACATCATAATGCTGTCTCCTGAGACCGTTTCAGAGGGGAACGATGACGTATGGACACATAAATATAACAGTGGCTTATTGTGCCGTGACGAGGGACTAGTGATTCCGAAAAAATGCCTCTTCGGATTTAACCTGTCATATAGAAATATAGTAACGAAGATCACAAAAATGTAGCTTAGTTTTTCTTACTACTTAATTGTGCCTTAGACTTTTTCAGAGCTTACCTTGTTATAAGGTGTCATAGTTAGTTTTTATTTGAATTCGATGCTAGGCCAATATTAAGATAATACAATAAACATCCCACAAAAGTATAATAAAAAACTGATTCTCCTAAATATATCAAAGTACAGAATCGAGATTTCTTACTAAACACCCTGAAATTGAAACCGAAACCAAGGCCCTTACTAAAACGTGCATATTTTCTTTGGAACCACAAGATTTTCTAAGTTAAGTGAATACTTACAGTATCCTCCAAAACATGGTCTCGGAGGATTTACTCGGTGAAATCAACAGGTGATATCAGAATCAGAATCACACCCCCTCGTCTCTTAAACAACTTACTACCTTATACTTGAGAAATAAAGTCCGAATTTCAACTGTATTTCCTCAGGATATGCAACACTATGAAACAACAACCTGTGGATTTCTTTTAACACATAAATAAACTTAAGAGAACGTGAGTAGGTTTTTTCTAAACACTGTCTAGAAACACTGAAATATTGTACTGAAATTCAGTTTTCGTGTAAAGCTGAGAAACACTTTTATATTTCACAGTAAAACGCGGTCATTGTGTCAAACTTCACTCAAGTATAAATAAGAGAACGATTGATCAAGAGTAATTTATCGTATATTTTAACGGGAACGAAGGAACGGTTGTGATGTGACGGGAGCTGATATCAAACTAGCCAGAAATGCGTGCCACGCTCCCTCTGTCCTCACTCACAGAGATATTCTGCAAAGATGTTTGACCTGTTGCTCATTTATTTTATTAATTACTATTTGAGGTGCCATATCTCCTGTTTTACTGTTAATAATGATTACATGAAACACTGACTGTGTCTATTTCTGTTTTTTTTTGACATGTCAACTGCATCTTGCTATGTTATTGCAACTATGCTTTATAAAGTAAATAAACAGCTACATTGTAAAATGATCGGCAATGAAAACTAGATTTTGGCCTTGTTGAAGTCTACCTAAGTGCAACATGTCATATCCGATAGCAACAAGTTAGGTTAAGATATGGAAAACACTTGGGTTATCAATTTGTCCTCTCTTGTGCGGAACTAATGTCAATTCATCATTTAGCATCAAAATAGAGATTAATTTATATTTCCGGAAATTAATTAGATCCAATTAAATTATGAATGAATAAATTTAATTGCATAGCAATATTTAATTTCACCAACATCATAAAACTTTCCTTTACAAATATGTAGTAATATGATTTTGTAAAAAAGTACCGAATCACACTGCGGATTGATCCTGTATTCTGGTGACAGGAGTGTATATAGTGCTAAGTCCTGTGCGCCAGAGCGAAACGAAACAGCATCAGAGCGAGAAAACAAAAGGGAATTCATTCAAGATCAGCTATCTTATTCTGCAAATATTCTATGCCGATAATAATAATCAATCCTTATCTCTCCTTGTCTGTCCTTAAGGAAATTCATTAAACTAGAAGGAGAGGGGCAATGTATTGGAGTTTTGTATTTTTCTTGGTATTGCAGAATGGTCCTAAAAGTCTCGCGAATGCTCCAGATTCACAGACAATGCCCCAATTTATATCCAACTCACTTACTGGAGTCAGAGGAGATGGGGTGGTTAAAATAGGAAGGATGTTGTAGTAATATGCATGACACTGTAGTATTTCTGTGATCTAACTGTGTTACTACAGTCGGCTTACTTTAATTTAGTTTAAGTTATGCAATTAATATTTTAATTAAAAACTTGGCATTATCTTAAAGTCCAAATTGTTATAAGAGGGATAAATTGTTGTTGTACAGACAACAGCAGGTCAACGTATACGAATCTGTCAAATTTTACCAGTCAAACATTAACCTACCTCCATTGTGATAAGGTCGAAAATATATTGCAGAAATTTGACTGATTGTGGTAACTTGATGTGCTGTTGTCTGTACATACAAAATAATAATCAAATACGTACTACTTTTTTTTCTTGATAAGTTGTTCTTACTATACCTACCTAGCACTGTACATTATTGAACTTGTCATAGCTACTACTAATAATTAAGCCCAGTTACAATACGCCCAGCCGAGTGGATAAACCCGAAACTTTTCGTATGTTACGAACACACGACGGGGAAAGTGGGGTAAAAAAATCGTCTCACAAAGCCAATTACATTAAAACATTCGGCGCGGGACAAAGGGCGAGAGAACAATGGAGCCTGGA
>NWSH02000008.1:8808998-8829712 GCA_002382865.2 Heliothis virescens
GAAATTAATTAGATCCAATTAAATTATGAATGAATAAATTTAATTGCATAGCAATATTTAATTTCACCAACATCATAAAACTTTCCTTTACAAATATGTAGTAATATGATTTTGTAAAAAAGTACCGAATCACACTGCGGATTGATCCTGTATTCTGGTGACAGGAGTGTATATAGTGCTAAGTCCTGTGCGCCAGAGCGAAACGAAACAGCATCAGAGCGAGAAAACAAAAGGGAATTCATTCAAGATCAGCTATCTTATTCTGCAAATATTCTATGCCGATAATAATAATCAATCCTTATCTCTCCTTGTCTGTCCTTAAGGAAATTCATTAAACTAGAAGGAGAGGGGCAATGTATTGGAGTTTTGTATTTTTCTTGGTATTGCAGAATGGTCCTAAAAGTCTCGCGAATGCTCCAGATTCACAGACAATGCCCCAATTTATATCCAACTCACTTACTGGAGTCAGAGGAGATGGGGTGGTTAAAATAGGAAGGATGTTGTAGTAATATGCATGACACTGTAGTATTTCTGTGATCTAACTGTGTTACTACAGTCGGCTTACTTTAATTTAGTTTAAGTTATGCAATTAATATTTTAATTAAAAACTTGGCATTATCTTAAAGTCCAAATTGTTATAAGAGGGATAAATTGTTGTTGTACAGACAACAGCAGGTCAACGTATACGAATCTGTCAAATTTTACCAGTCAAACATTAACCTACCTCCATTGTGATAAGGTCGAAAATATATTGCAGAAATTTGACTGATTGTGGTAACTTGATGTGCTGTTGTCTGTACATTAAAAATAATAATCAAATACGTACTACTTTTTTTTCTTGATAAGTTGTTCTTACTATACCTACCTAGCACTGTACATTATTGAACTTGTCATAGCTACTACTAATAATTAAGCCCAGTTACAATACGCCCAGCCGAGTGGATAAACCCGAAACTTTTCGTATGTTACGAACACACGACGGGGAAAGTGGGGTAAAAAAATCGTCTCACAAAGCCAATTACATTAAAACATTCGGCGCGGGACAAAGGGCGAGAGAACAATGGAGCCTGGAAGGAACCCGCGATATGTCTTTCAATGCTTTTAACTTTCCACTGATGGCGGCGCAGCGAGGGAAAAATCGTGACGTTCCGCGACAAATGTCCGTGAAATAGGGATGGGAAACTGTTTTTTTCATCCATGTTTATATTAAGCAAGTTTTTGTTTTATGATTATACTAGCTCATTTAGTGAATTGGTGACTGTTGTTGTTAGTCAAATTAAAAATTATTATTGTTTGTATCCATTCAACAGAAGTGTAGGTTTTAGTACTTGCCCTTTGTCTATTTAATAATTTTGTAATTATTGTTTTGTTATAAGCTTGTATGTTGTATGTAAGTAATAAAATAATAGATTTAAGAAATAGATACTACCTCTAAGTTGTCGTCACTGTACAGTTGTATTATAATCAATCAACCCCATGAATTTACTCAATAAATATCATGGGATTGGTTGAAATATTAATAAAAACCGTAACATCCTCTACAAATACAACAAACATACAGAGATATTATGACAAACTATAAGTTCATTCAGTTAATTTATTATAATAAATTACTTTTCTGCCTTTACGTTAACAATATCAGTTGTAACTTTATTTTTATCGACAGCACGCAACTCCCTAATCGGAGCGTCACTAATAAAGAAGTGAGACGTAACCAATGGGGTATCACGGCTTGGTTGCACCGCAAACTCATTTTATAAATCGTCCGTCCGTTCGCCCGGAACCACGCGTTAACCCACCCTTCTAATGCACCTCTTTTGTAAACCAACTTCTTTTGTAAAAAACACCACGAAAATTACTTTTTATGTTTAAAAATTTTTGGCTTCAGTTTAGTAGTTTTCATATTAAAAAAATCGCAGTCGAACTTTCAAAAATCCTAAAAATGTATCTTATGGCTATTCCAGTTCATCATAAAATACAATAAAATCTTATATAGGTATATCATATCGACAATACTTTCCAATCTCCATTTGCCGAATAGGTACTGTTACTAATAATAAAAAAAAGTACTCAATACAGGAGATATTTTGGTCAACGTATCACATTATACTTTTATAAAAACGACCGTCCTCTTTCGTGAACCACTCGCTTAATAGACAGTATCAGGGCAAAGATCTTAAGTAAATCAAATCGCCCCATGAATGGCGAATGAGTCCGGGGCTTTTCACGGAGTTTTCTACAGATGACTATCACAATAGCCGGGGATCAAGAGAAACTTATCTCTAAGGAGGTCGCAAAAATGTTTCTTAATGCTTATTTAAGTTGCATCCATTTGATCGTATCGCTTTTCTGAGACGGTAAGCTATTGGGACCCTTTTCTCCTGGATTTATCTTAGCGTTGGTAGTTGAAGAGACTAGCAGATAGTTTAAATTTTATGGCCGCATTAAATTATAAAGTTTAGTAATAGTTCTTAGGAGCTCTTTAACATTCCTCAACTCAACGATCCTAAACTCTGTAGTCTAGACTCTGAAAGTGGATAATCCAATGTCGAACCATTATTCTAAACTTTTTGATAAAGTATTATGGAATTTTGCAGCTTTAACTTGTCGATAAATTATGAATAAATATAAATCTTTAATAAACAACAATCCAAAGACGAATTCTGAATTGTGATTCACGAAAGAACCCATAAAATGATTTAATGAATTCACATAACGTTTTTATGAATCCTAAACACTCAATAAATCCGACCGCGGGATATAAAAGCATCCACCGTGTATTAAATGTGCAATGCGTAGCTACAAATCTGTTAAAGGCGAAGTGAAACCGCGGTAAAACCCCTTTCAGATGGGCGAAACGTTACCAGCTTTGAAAAACAACAATAACCCTCACCATACGTATGTATGAGGATACGCAATATACTTTAAAAGTACGCCCACCACAGACTTACGAAGCTACAGAAACGGCACTCTGGCACTATGAAATGGATATTTTTACCAACCGAGAAATCACTGTTTTTTTAGGGATAAAGGAAGGATATCAATATTGATTTCTATTAAATCACGATGTTAATATTTATTATGAAATCTGGTTATAAAAATGATTGTATTTCAAGATTATGTATATCTACATGAATACTCCTACGTGTGACTACATAAACAACACTAAGTTTGCCACTAGTACATACGAACGATATCTACGTACAAGCTTGTCGTCTAATTTGCATACATCCTTGTCAGCAGACGCTTTGCGCATTTTATTAAGTCTACGCAACCCCTCTCTGTTTGAGAGCCACGCTATTTTCATGTTTCGGGACTACAAATGGGAACCCATTTAAATACTAAGCCTACATTTCAATACAACGCGATGTAAGTGTTTATTGTAAGATTGATGAATATTGCCCGGACGACGTCTTTATTAATTTGTCTCTGTCGTTTAGGCATTATTATGCGCATATTTAAGAACTAATGTAGAATAAGTATTTTTTTTCGTTATTCATCGTACTATACTTGAATAGATATAAAATCAATAATTGTTTGATAAATAAATGGAGATGCTGACAGGATCAAAAATCTTGGTTTCTTTTTAATTAATTTGTATAGAAAAATTTTTCAATCGACATTTTTAATTGCTTCATTAAATCGAGTTCGTAATATCCACACGTAGTAAGCTCTGCCTTTGTAACTTTGTGAGCGTGGTTCAAAGGAGTGCCGCAAGCCGGCGGACGGATCGCTCAGGCTTCTCTTTGAGCGCGTCACTTGAGGGGCTTGCATGAAATAGACTCGATTGTACCAATACGCTTATTTGTTTGCTGTTGATCGACTACCGAGGGAGCTCGACATATAGAAATGTAATTTTGCGGTTTCTATCTGACGGGTAATTTACTAGTTCCTTATACATTACTGCCAGATATGTTATGTTATTTATTATATTATCATTTAAAAATATTATGAAAGCTTTAATAATTTTGCAAAGCTAAATATAAATATTTTTCCACAACGAAAAATCTTTCGGTAATTTTGATCTAATAAAGACAACGGCACGGCGTCACCGTCAATTACATCAACAACTTTACTTTCTCGAAGTTGTCGCCCCCGAGATTGTATTTTAGATAATGGCTCGGTAATCACGTCGGTGATTTATCACGTCGCTATCTCAGCCTTCACTGTCCATTAAGCAATAGCGAGTGCAACCCTTTGTTGTGTACACGCGGGGAAGCTGTCTCACTACACACTAGTGCGGCACAATGCGCGGTGACTGCGGTGTGCATCACATGTTTTGACTTACAATCTGCGTGAGTGAATGTGGAACATGGTGGCTGACTTAGAAGAACACGTACTAACTTCGTGCACAAACTTCAAAGACTATGATTATGGTTTGCAACAACAAACAAATTGTAATCTGTCATCAAAAAAGGATAAGTATTATTGCACGATATAAACATGATCATCTCGTTCTGGGGTACATTGCCATGGGGCACATAACGATTTAAGACTAAATGTTCAGAAGTTGGACAATGAGCTAGCAAATCGTTTACTTAAATATTTTAAAATGAGAGAAGTATTGTGCCCCGTAGAGTGATGCTCAACAAAGTTAGGGGTACAACAATTGACATGCATTAACGGTATTTCCGATGGCGTTGGGCCGCAACGTCGTTACCGCCCGGAAATTCAATCGAGTGCTGAAACGTTCAGCTTATATTAACTTGCTACAAACATTATGGATTCAGAAATATACTTCATAAGTTTTTAATGGGTTTCTTTAACAAGAGCCCAGCAAACATTGCCAAAATTTTGTTACTAAATGGGGTAGCCAAAAACTCAAAAAGTCAGGAACACAAGGTTGTAAATCGGGATAAACTATTAGTTAAACTTATATATTGCTTTTTACACAACTGAAACACAAACCGTTTGTTCAAATCGACCACAGGCTTAAGAAAAAAACAAGTGCATCGATTGATGTCAAACATTGTTCTCCAGTGTGCGAGGGTCGGACAAAGCGCAAAATTGCACGCACACCAGCTTACAAGCACTCCAAACGTGACGGAAGCTTGGAGTGCGAGCCGTCATGATCTCACTGCTGATCAATAAGTCTTGGCGAACTCAAATATTTGCACACCGCGTACATTAGTGACGTGGAGGCGCAGACAAAACGACGAATGTCGATCGCCCGTTCACAGAGTACGTGAGAAGTAGAGGTGACAGTGTTTTTGATTTTTTATTAAGATACTAAGTGTTAATCTGCTAAGGAATAAAAAGCAAGTTTAAACATACCACATTCATTTCATTTTATTGCATGCCTGAATTGGCCTAAATAATTGTACACTTATAAATATTGTAAAATTTACTCCAAGAATAATAAAAATATACGGTTGAAATAGTACCTATCGCGAACTTTGGCCAGTAAAAACTAGAGAAAACTCACACAGAGCTTAGTATTTGGAAACATAGCATAGTTTGTGAAGACACATGAAAGTGGAATGAGTGGGCGCCTCTACGTCTACCCTTGGTTGGCGCCAGACATCCGTCTTTGTTTTAAATACACGCCAGATTTTGCACTCAATCTGTCTGCTAGAAAAGCGGTTTATAGGTGTCTATATTCACATAGAAAAATTGCTTTAATCTACACACTCTCGTAGAATTGGCTAAGTAATTTCATAATGAAAATAAAAGTTACTTTATAAACAGCAACACTACCTTGCTCTGAACACCCATCTACCTTAATACACATTGTGCGGTGTGAAAAAATGAAGGGAACAAGTGTGACAGCCACCTAGAAACTTTAATCAACTTTTTGCTATACCAGCACAAACCCATAAAGAGAACGAAATAATTAACTCCGTGAAAGTCAAACTACGTTCATTTAAATATAATACCGCTATACCTATAATGCAGGAGTCTGTAATTCCAGTGTGTCCTTTGAAGTGGGATTAATACCGGCGGTAGGTACCGCCCTACCGCCCTGTGTGGTCGCGTCCACGCAGCAAATTAAATCTGTGTCCTTTCACAGCGGATTCTCATTATGACAATTTAGTTCCCGTAATGAGTATAAGTCAGAGGGATGATAAAATACTTTTTTAATCCGCCTCTCGTTATGGGAGCCGGTTGATTGGACTTTTCTAATTTATTTTATGAAAAGAGATGTTTGATTGGATGATATAGTATCGAAGTCCATACTACCCTAATTAAACGTTTTTCAGTTAAGAACCTTAATCACAACTAAAAACTACTATCTAATAATATCATTTATTCGATAAATTCGTAGTAGAAACAGTATTTCTTTACCCTAATCTGCTGTATGGTGGAATCGATCATAATTTGATTATTTTTTACTAGTTCTTTAATGAAACCGCCTGTAACTGAAGCCTGAAAATAACCTAAATAAGCTAATCGATATGAGACAGACAGAAATCATAACAAATATAAATAATTTACGGTAGTAGCGGTTTATAAGATTTATTTGCGGATCTCTCGTCCCCCTGGCGCCGCGCCGAGCCGGCGGCCGAGGCGCCGCGCCGTCCCGACGGACAGACATCGCGGCGGCACCCGATCTATCGATCTCGCGAGATGACGACACGATTAGCCATAGTTTACTTTATCACTGGGGAAGGAACTCATCCTATTCTGTTGTTTATTACTCGTACTACGATAATAATACTGAAAAATAAATCAGTGAACAAAATGTTTGGTTTCCAAATAACAAAAAAACACTGGAGCAACTTGGAATCAGACATCATAGCAGTGCTAAAAATAATGAAGGAGAAGACTCATCATACCATACATAAGAACTCTGTTCAAGTGTTATAGTAACCATTCCTGGTTACAGTCAAATACCATGTCGCTAACATTTTACGTACTTAGACCCATTGCGTACTACTCTATTCCCTCCCATCATTAAAATCCCAGAACAAATCTATTCATGTACTGTAAACACAAAATATTTATCATTAATTGGCCGTGTCCACCCGCATCAAGCCCAGAAAGGCAAATCCTCATTAAAATTTCACCCACAAGCCCTGAGGCAAATGGCTTGACGACTATTCACCAATTAGTTAAGTAACATAACACTTTGACGTCAAGTCTATGGAACTTGGTGTACGCAGATTATTATTTTAGTCATATTAGATGACTATTGAGTAGAAATACAAACTTTTTTGTTTGCGGAGTTACGCTATCAGTGTTGATATGTACTGAATGTATTCTAATTGTTGTATGAATGTATTTAATTAAGTAATTCGGCATTCCTAAGACCAATAACGAGTGCCAGTGTCAAACAAAGTTCAGTGTGAAGGATGGTCGATAGCAGGTCAGTTTTCACACTCAAGGGTCAAAGTAAACAGTTGTTTCTATAAAAAAATACGTTTATGTTATTGGTGAACTTAGGCCTTAGTCACTTATGAAGACATTAATTGTATAACATATTCCATAATGTTACTGAACCAAACTGAAGTGAGAAGGGATGATTCCCATAGGACTGCTTTTAACTTACCCTTGACCTTGGGTACGAAGACGGTATATTCAACCAGGACAGGTATTTTAACGGCCGATATTATCAGAGTGAACCGTTATTCAAACAAAAAAAACAAAACCGACTTCACAAAAAAACACTGAAAGGGATAAAAAAATAAAACTTTTCACATGGCTCTAGAAGTCGGTGTCTGCAGGTCTGTTGAATGTGTTTATTTTGCCACCGACTTCTAGAGCCATGTGAAAAGTTTTATTTTTTTATCCCTTTCAGTGTTTTTTTGTGAAGTCGGTTTTGTTTTTTTTGTAAAAAGTTTTTTTATTTTATGCTTTTCACTGACTGTTTCTAAAATAAAACTATATCTTTAATACCCATACCCACCCACAGTGACAGTCGGGCCGACTGTTATAGTATCATCGACGTAAAAAAGCGTACGAAATTTGAAGAGTTCTCTCAATTTCTCCAGGATCCCATCATCAGATCCTGGTCTCCTTACCATGGGACCACCTGTGAAGAACACCCTTTCAAACAAAAAAAGAATTTTGAATATCGGTCCAGCCATCTTCGAGTAATCGGTGAACATACATAAAAAAAAAAAAGATACGGTCGAATTGAGAACCTCCTCCTTTTTGGGAAGTCGGTTAATTATGTTGTTATAAAGAACATACTTTGTTAAGGGTTGGGAAAGAGCATTTTATCC
Organism: Heliothis virescens; assembly: GCA_002382865.2. Lineage (NCBI taxonomy): Eukaryota > Metazoa > Arthropoda > Insecta > Lepidoptera > Noctuidae > Heliothis > Heliothis virescens. Next base: position 8,817,164 of record NWSH02000008.1, read on the forward strand.
CGCTAGCCAGTTTGCAATACCTTGGCAACACTTGCTTACGATTTGCATTTTATGCAGTAAGTAGCACTTGTATAAATTGTGTGTCCCTTTATAAGTCCATATTTTATTGCCAATATATTGAAAATCTATATAATATATAAAACTCTTCCGTTACTGAGTGACTGACTGACAGACAACGCACAGTCGAAACTACTGGTCGTAGACAGCTGAAATTTGGAATGTAGGTTCCTTGGGATATGTAGGGGAGCACTAAGAAAGTATTTCCCGAAATTCCCACGGGAACGGGAAAAAACGGGATTTCAAGTAAGTATAGCGCGGGCGAAGCCGCTGGCAGAAGCTAGTATTTAATAATATTGTTAAGGTTTGATGCAGGAAGTTCGGAGTGCGCTTTGCCCGGATAGTGAAATTATCCGACAGAACGCACAAATTGAGGAAATACGAGTATAGCCTGTTAGGTTGAATTTCCTCATTTACGTAGACGTATCTATACTATATTGTTACGAATCATACATTACGAATCACACAGCCAGAAAATTTGACTCCTGGTGTAAAACAATCTTGGCCTGGAGACCAGCGAAGGAAGAAGAACGATGATGACAATATGAAATGAAAAGATGACACCACCAAGCTCGTTGGCAGGAATTGTATCAAAACAGCCCAAAAAAGAGTAGAGTGGAAACTGTTGAAGAAAGCTAACGCCAAATTAATAGGGAATGGCTTAAGATGTTTGTTATGAATGTACAAGCGTAGCTTATAATAGCAGCGTGTCGACGTTAGCAGTCTTTCCGCTCGGTTTTTCCGAGCGACATCGCTTGGTTCTTACGGACGGTTACACAGCAAACAATTGACAACTACCCTTATAAATATGACGTTCAAAATGTACAGTATTCCGAAAGTTTTCTATTTACTTTGCAGTTATTCTTATCATCTTCCAATCACAAAAAAGCTTTTTCTTATTACAGTCCCTTGGTATGCTTAGGATTTCTAGTATAATTAGCCTAATGAGATTAATAAATAAGATTATTCCAAAATACTTAGGAACCAAATGAATTCTATAGTCATCATTGCTTTTTAACACCCTTCTAACATTTTATTGTATTTCAGCAGTCAGTTTTGTCTTTATCAAAATAAAACAAAGTGAGCAGAGAGCAATTAATTTAGGGGTCCGTTGTGCAGCAGCGGCCTCAGGCGACGGACCAATCGAGTAATTGTCGCGAGCAATATTCAAATGGCGGAAACAATTAGCGTGAGTGCTCTACACGTATTTAGTTGTCTAGACCTTTTATTGTCTCGTACTGATTGCAAAACAAAAATCTATGGGAATTTGGAGTCGAAGATCCAGTTTTGATAAAAATACAACTACAAAACAGTCCTTGCAGTTAATATTATTAAGTAGCTTTTATAACTTGATATCAATAAATTGTAATCAATTAATTGGTCAATCGACGTTAATTGTTGCAACCTAAATTAATATGCTTCATTGAAGTAAGAAAATAAATATTCCATGCCTAAAACTCCTCATCAAAACAGAAGCCATTACTAATGGGTACGTCTAAGCTTCTCGAAGACATAAAGTGTCCAATTAAAATATTAATCCTGCTATTAAAAGCTCCTGTACAATCAAGCCATACACTGTACTATATAGTGGAATATTATTGAATAAAAACTGACGGGTTCCTCCCCTTGTCAGCTCGCTCTAAATCTCTTTTGTGTTTCGCGATAACGCTACAAAGCCTGCTAATGTCTTTTAAGGACTTAGTGATTTAAACGGACTAAATAATGAACCGTCTACCCTTCCTCTGTTCCGCTCGCTATGCAATTTATGAGCTTAAAACCTTAGGGATACCTCACAGGACACAGATGTATGGTTATTTGTTCTATCTAAAACAAGTGGTCATTTTTAATCAAGTGTCTTTTTTGCAATTAATTAACATCCAATCTTTTAGCAGTTATTCTAATATACTCTCTCTACTCATTCACAGAAAGCAAGTGTTGAAACTAACTATATGTTTTAAAAATATAGTAAAGTCATTAAAGCGATAGTTAAGCTATTAAAACTTTTTCTAATACCTTGTATCAATTCATCCCAAAAACTATAACCATTATCATAACTCCAAGTCCTATCTCGAAGCAAGTTAAGATTTGTGCACAAATCACCGTAACAATATACTTATGTGCTCGTAGGTACTTGGTTCCTTGCATTCGGAGCGTTCGCATGACGACACAAATCCGGATGATGTCTGTTTGTTATCAGCGCTGAGCACTCGAATGTACCTCTAGGGCTGCCACGAGCTAACGCAGTAATCGCATTATTTATCGAATCCGGACCATTTGGTATTATGATCTGTGTGAAGGGAACTTTGTTCTTCTATTTCGACGATAAAATATTTTGGGATATTTTTCCCCTTTTGAATTGATAAAATCTTTGCGGATCTACTTTGTAGACCTTAACTTACTAATTACGATACGTTATTTTAATAAAATCCCTTATATAATAAATAAGTATAAATCGAGATTAATGCAGATACATTGCGCCAGTGCTAAAGTGCCTATCTAATAATGAAGACTGAGACAGAAAAGGTCTTTTTTATTTATAAATCAACATTAGGCTAAATGGAAAGTTTGAGAAACCGACGAGGTTTATTCCCATACAAAGAAGTTGACATGATAGTTAGCTATTATCTTATGACATGATATAGTGAGCGTGGCAATATATTGGGCCTACTAAGTTTAAATTAAAATTCGATTGCCATCGACTCTCTAAAAAGAAGAAGACGTAGTAAGTATGTCTGTGAATACTCTATGTCGTTTTCTGAAAATAACAGAAACTTTTCACTCAACCGGCAATATTTTAATTAGGTGGGAAAGTATAAATAATATAGGCATTTTTAACAAATAAACAGATTTGATAAGGATCAAATTTATAGAAAAGAATGTAGAACACAAAAATACAAGTATATTCTGTAGAGACCCAAAGAGGAGAAAGGTGCTTTTTACTATTTCTACAAATGCGACCCTACGTACAAAATGCTTGTTAGAGAAGCGTCCGAGATTTCTCCGCCCTTATATTTTATTTGGATTGCAACAAGTATTATCCTCCTGTCAATATTATCGGCGATCGTCTCGCGGCTTCCAACTAAATTGCTTCGATTCCCCACGCCTTGCCCAACCGTCAATTGTTTCTTTTTGTTTATCTTTTGGTTTCATATTTTTTGTAACGTCTTCCGAAAGTAGAAGAAAAATTAAACTTTGAAAATTTCTCAGGTTTATAGTTTAAATATTTTCAGATTCTATTGTAGTTCCATGAACAGAAACAAATGAAAAAATTATATGACCTGCATACAATTTGGAATTACTATTATTCCGTTTATTTTACCTGACTCACAAATTCAAATTCGGATAAGGCTTATCCTTTTCAATTGCTCAAGTCACTACATGCCTATTAGATTCTAGTTCTAAGTTGTATTTCGGTCCTACTAACAACGGTGATTTACCACAAGAAAATAACAACAATGGTCTATTGAATATAGGTATACCTTTACTCTAGAAGGTAATATTGGTTACCAACACTCGATGCTCTATTCGTTTAATAATTTATTGAACGAATATTTCTATATAATAAATTGCATATAACGTAAGCTCTGTCAGAGCTCTTTGTTCTTAGCCCAAATAGTCCTGCTTGATAGCTACAACTTATGTTTTCGTATGAGGTTATTGTACATCAATTTAAAGAAAACTAAATGTAAAGAAAAGCTTTCTGTAGATAACAGTCTCAAATTTAATCTGAGATAAATAGATGTTATTATAAAGTAGGTCAAACTCAGTTGATGGAATTTATGACTTAGTTGACATAGTTGGCATTACCCCAATATACTGTAAGATCAGGTCAACCATTCTATGTTAAGGAATCTTTACCAATTCCATAAAACCTACTAAAGCAGTTGTAAAAAGCTGTACTATAAATCTATTAAGTAATGGTAAGCAATTGTTTCAGATTTGCAAAGGTCAAATATGTACCGATCTCGTTACTTTTGTCACCTAGTATTGAGAATGTATTATTTGTATATTGTTAAATAGCTATTAATACTAACTACCATCATTTCAATTCAAATTTTTCTCATGAAATGTCGACTAAATAATTTGTTTACGAGCATTTTGTTTAAAATTCCTGCTTCCCAGTACAGCTGAGAAGTGTGTCGTATATTATAACTTATCCAAGAAGATGAAATAGTCTTCATTTATATTGAAATGTAAATCTATATATATATCAAAATCAATGCCACTTTTCGTTGTTATTTTATAACTCAAGAACGGGCTCACCTATCCAAACCAAATGTTTAGACTTTGTTCGGACTATTTAGTAGATGGTTTCTGTGAAGATTGCATAAAATCGGTCCAGCGGTTCTTCATTTATTGCGGAACAAATCATCGATTCAGCTACTTAAATAATAAGATGATGCATTCAGTTTCCTGGCGTTAACTATTAACAGTTTTAACCTGTTCAAGTGAAGAGAGAGGCCTTATACGAGAAATATAGAAATATCAAATATAATGACTTACTTGAACAGAAGGGGTTTGTTGGCGAAGAGCCCCGAGGCCTTCTCCTTCGCGGCATTGAGCCCCTGCATGACGCCGGTCGCACGTCCCACATCAAATGACACTCTGCACTAACACCTGAAAACAATTTATACCGTTAATATACCTATTATAATAAAATAAATTTACTCGAAACAAATAAGCTACTATTACCCATTTTCAGAGATTCCACATAAAGTTCTAGATTGACAGGTAATGTAGATAAAATTGTCTTTAATTTTTACTTCTTTCCTATGGCATTTTCTGTCAGAAAGTTGTCTAGAACTTTATCTGGGACCTGTGAAATTTGCCATATATGTCTTGATATAGATAGGTGCGAAATACCTCAGATATTTTTGCCTGAGCATTTGCTTAAGAGCTTTGCGGCGAAAGCCATCGCTAGCAAGTGATACTTGACTTATTGTTATAGCTGTATATTTAAGACCACCTGAGTAAAATCAGAAAGTGCTTCTATTTCGTAAAAACATATAAAAATTCAATTAGTGACGGTAAGGACCCTGATAGTGCTAGCTCCTTGTAGTTGTGTTTTTTTTTTTTCAAAATCCAACAAACTAAATATGTGTCATACCCGAAGGTTTTGTACATGAAAGTGTAGAAGGCATATTTTAAATATTATATCTAGACATGATATCACTCCTGTTTTACATGAGGCCTTGGAAAATGAGTGCTAGTTGGCGCTGCATACTGCTTGCGTAGGTACTTTTAATATAACCTAACACAATCTGTCAAATTCCTTCAATTTTTCAACCTTATTACAAAAGTTAATTTTTAATTGGTAAAATTTTACAGATTCGGGTAGGTTGAGCATTTTCGTCTGTACTAGCAAAATTATAGTCAGTTAGGAGAAACCATTTTCTTGGTAAAGATTATACGGTTCCCTTCTTTCCTGAGCTGGTCTAAATATACAATTCTGGGTCAAAATGGTTATTCCACTGAGTCTCGAGCACTATATTAAACGTAAAATTATGTAAAATAATATGTAATTGTTTGAATACATGAATACTCTTAGTCTTTGTGTGGGAGCAGCTGCCACGTCTCTTTTTCAGGGTACAATGATGCCCTTTCTTTGTTCGTCCCCACATTAATATAGTTACGACAATTGAAAACTGATCGCATATAAGATACACATTTTCTTCAATAATCAGTAGATTTTTTTTAAATCTACTAGTAGTTCCTTCTAGATGATTGTTTAATTAGCACTGGGATTAACATCGTAATTGCACTCTCGTTAACATAGAAAATAACAAACATTTGATTCAAAATCGTATCGCCTTCGTATTACATAATCACCCAGTATGGACTGGGCACCCACCTATACATAGGCAAGTACATATATACATAGATACTACTTGTAGCTATATACATGTTCTTTGTACACTACGTTAAAACCAAACTATATGCAGAAATATAGCACAGTGTATTTCATTGCAGAGATTCTTTACAAATATAATAATTAGTACTTACATTTTTCAGTTCCCTGGCGTAGCAGCTCCGCTGTAGCGTCTGTCGATCGTGTAGCTCCCCGCGCGCCTCTATGCTGTAGCGCTACGGCTGCGCGTAGCCCCGACCGTCATTGGCCGCTACGTGTACCGACGTAGCTGAACTCCGACGAATCACAGTCGGTCCTGTAAATGGGGCGGGGTTTGTTAGATTTCTGAAAATTTTCAGTAAGTCCCAAAATATATACATATTGATGTTAACCCTAGCAATGTTATACTGGTGCATGCAGCCGTGCCTAACATATAGCCTGACGCCCACAGACATGAGAATTCAAGTGAACTAGCTGCAACATTGAAGCCTCGGGTAATCGATATGTATTGTGTAACAGAAACTTCACTGTATGAATATCTATGCCTCATATGTTATAGCTATAACTTCTATACATTTGCTTTGATTGCGGTTTGATTTAATGTCGTTATTACAACATCGGAAAAGAGACGTTGTTACCAGGCTTCGCAACTAAGCTTATCTATCATTTTTCCAATAGATTAATACATCATTTTAAATATTTAAACGTTCGTATAGAATATACATTTAAAACTTTAATCATCTAATAAGACTTTTGTGAAAATACTTTTATAGACAATAACGTAAAACAAGTAATACAGCAAATGTGTTTTTCTTCTGGTCGCATGAACAACTCTTGTGCTTTATTTAGTAGGTACAGACGACTACGCGAATCTGTCAAATTTTACCAATTGAACACTAACCTTTCACTATTGTGATAAGATTGAAAATCTATTGCAGAAATTTGACAGATTGTGGTAACTTGGTGTGCTGTCGTCTGTCCATAATTTAACAATAAAACCACGAAACTATGCTAGTGGAATAATTAAAATAAAATTCAGAGCCAAAAATGTCTTCAATTAGTGAAAAATAATTAAATAATAGTTACTGTTGTAAATAAATTAGTATATACTGAACTGTTTATAACTGACTTCCAAAAAAGAACATTCCAAAAGCTTTACATGTTCTTGTGCACCGATCTCTCCTTCTTTTGCTATCCATTTTTTAAGAGCTTAATTATAAAATAAGATGGTCCCATTGCTGCAAAACCTGGATCTAAGAACCCCAAAAAAATCGACAGCAATCATGAGCATCAAAATTAAATTTGTTTGTTCACCACGATTGAATTAACTTTATTAATGACCATTAGATACTATTTTGTGGCCAGCTAAAATATTATTAGCATTTCGATAAACATATTGCTCCCAAAAAAAATCGTGTCATGGCTCTCAGAAGAGATTTTTGAAATGATTAATCCCAGTAATATACCTAGATACACCTATTAAATTGATTTATTTTTGTAAATTAATGTTTTTAAACTTTCGCGATTTGTACACATATTTATAAACAACGGGACTTAAGGTACTTACTTGTAGTTTATCACGTTTAAATCCCGTTTTTTTTATGAATATATTTTTGGACAGTTAGAGACATAAAATCAATAAGCATTAAAACACACATAATTTCATACTACAAACCTCATTTTAAAACCATTATTTTTGTACTACCTTTAGCAAATTATAAATGGATATGAAATTAATAAGAATCGAGTTCTTATTGAGAGAGAGCGATGCCTCTAAAATCATTATTAAGTGATCATTATTAACAGTATAGTTTATTAAAGACATTGTAACTTAAACTAACAAACCTGAACGTAATTTTGAGTGATAATGATACTGTCACTTGTTTGACCTTTTTCGAATTTGTATAGTGAATATATCTCTCTCTATGGTGATAGATGAATCAATCATTTAAACCGACAACGAAAAAAAGAAGGAGGTTCTCAAGTCGACCGATTATTTTGTGTGTATAAGTATATAATAATAAAATAGGACACACAAAAAAGCTTAATCCTCACATTATAATATTATAATCGAGAAAAAGATTAAACTATTCTCATCACAAAATTACTAAAAGGACTTGAAATGTTATTCAATCCAATGAATTCATTTGACTTCTAACGTATAATCCCATGCAACTAAAGAACTAAATTCATGTTTTTTTTAAAGAAACTAATTTTTCTTCAATTTTAGATATTGTAATGAAACATGACATGACATTCCGAATATTATTCATATATTTCACACTGAAGGATTTTTCCGTTAGGTTTCCACGTGTAGCAAAACCGAGCGTATACGCAGGACACATTAATTGAAAAATAATATTTATTTAAGGTACACCAACTACAAAAATAAATTACTACAACAATGATCAGTTATGCAGGCTCATTAAAGGTGAACACAGCTTACACGAGTTTATTATACAGTGTTTAAATAGACAACAACATAAAATGAATAGTTAATAATTATTACTTATTTATAATTTCTATACATTATTCTCCTTACAACACTGCATTAGGCATTAAATCAATGGATTAATGGTTAACGTTGGTTATCTTGAAATCACTGAATTAATGTTAAGCCTCATAGCCACAGTCAAGCAATGTATGAAAAGTAAATCGTCTCCTATGATATTATTTTCCAGACGGATAATAAAAGCAAGTTCAATAACACTAGGCAACAACAAAAAAATATCCAAGGTGAAATATATGATTTCTTGTAGATAATTTGATACTGAATAAAAGTCCGGAACATAAAATTGGTCTAGCACGTCGGGATTTGGAGATAAACCATGCTTATAGTGCTAAAAACGCGATTTTTAACGATATTTAACGATAATTTTTGGAGGACAAAAAAAAATTATAGTATTTTTTACCTATACCATCATATAGTACTACTTTCCCCGCGTTCAATCCATTTTAATTTATATTTTTACGACTTTTCTTTCCCAAGATATAGCATTTTATATCTACATCGGAGTTTTTCATACTAATAGGTCAAATAGAATATAGGGGAGATCGAACTACCGCAGCTGAAAACGTATAGTACGTCAATGAAAACTCGTAGCGTTAGGAATTTAAATGGGTTGGTGTCGGCAAGAGTAGTATTATATGATGCCACAGTTAAAAATTTCCAGAAAAATTTGCTGTCCTTCAAAATTTACATCAAATATCGGAACGGAGGTGTTCCCGTTCTAATTAAAAATTAACTACACGTGACACAAATGGCTTCAGCGAAGGGTCGGACGTGTGCGCCGAGCGCATGCTCGCCCGTAGAAGGGATATTTTTTTTTTTATTTTTATTTTTTTTTATTTTGAACACTCACCGAGCCGTGAACGATCGACGTGACGAGACAAGTTACACTCGTCTGAAATTGATTGCACCTGTTGAATTTTAACATGGGTGGAATATCGTTTTTTGGACCAGGTGAAGTGAAAATTTTATGTCCATCGGAGAAATACTATATCAAACACGATTATATGCTAGAACGTTGAATTTGGAAATACCAAAAGTATTGTTTCATGAGCCTGTTAAATTTAAAGGATCAATAAGCTTTTACTTACTATTCTATTAAAAGACCTTATTCAACACGTTCCAATCGTTGAAACAACAAGAAAGATTTAATGAAATATCAAACATTCCCTAACATACTTAACTCGAGGCGTATGAAAGGCTTCGCGCAGACTCCAGTTTCACGTTTAACGTTATTTTGAGAGCATCATTACGCTGAAACATGTTGCTGCTAGCCTTTGGTTGGAGTGTTCATGAAAAACGCCTTGGGAATAATTACAGATTTTGGATTTTTTAATGTCTCCAGTTTTTCATATTTCAATTGTACCAACATTTATTATTCGGCTGAATTAACGATATTTTGGCCGATTGTTTCTATTGTAGAACAAATAAACGAGGGTTCTGTATGGCTGGGATCGCAAGATCGTTTAAATTATATCAGATTTGCTTAAGCAAAGGCAAATTATTCGCTATACTTGTATAGCCTACATTCTTAGCGACACTTGTAGAGAGCTTTAATTACAGACTCGCAACTTAAATATTATTCGCCTCGAGCTCCGCGTACGTAGTGCTTTAGAAATTGTTCACAGTTTGTGACTAAGTCGAGAGCAATTACAGTTTCATAATTAGTTACAATGTTCTACAATTTTTATGTCTTCATGAAAAATGGTGTTATCAATAACTTGGCTTATTGGTGAGAATAACTTCTTTTTTTTAAATTTAACAATATATCAGTATAGAAGGAATATTGGTGAAATAAACTTTATTTGTTGAGTAAACATTCAAGTACGATAACAGTATACGGGGGCAGGTACTATAGTTTATTACCAAGCAGAAGGTAGCCTTATTCCAAAATTCTGTAAGTATAAAGAGTACTTGAAAGTTTTTCAAAGAATCAATTACGGGGAAGTAAAGAGGTAATACGAAAATGTAAAAACGCGCTTCGGTTCGCACGAACTCGCAGGCGGCTTTTTTAAAATATGCTCCCTTATTAAAACTTTAATTCGCCAGAGCTATTGAAATGTGTTGCATGCTAGTTTATTTTAATACGCATATGGGTTTGTGACGTAAAGTCGCGTAGTTTTGCTTTGATTAATTAGTTTTCGCTTTGGCCTGAAGAAAAAAAAAAATAGTTATGATAAATATATCACAGAAACTAATCCATGAATGGGACCACTAAGTCCACGTATACCTATTACATTTCAACTAACTAGGTTAGGTATCTAAATTGGCGTAGGAGATGTGTTGATAAGCTTATAGAATTACTGACAATAAAGTACTGCAGCTAGAAAGCTGGCTCCTATAATAGATTGTTACCTGGCGCGTCACTAAGCTAGCTGATACCGATTATACTATTAGAGGAATAATTTTCATACATTAATACTCGTGGTCGATCAGTCTCAGTGTAACACTATGTCCCACTTAAGCGTAAAATGTTAACAAAATAACACAGCTATTATTCGAGTAACATACCGTAAAATAGTTAGCGCAACTTTCGAGATGTAAAACAAAATAGATAGTCGTAAACAATACTTATAAGCGCGATTGTTTTGTTTTCTTTATTATGTGCTAATCAGAATAGGGGACACGGCAGTGGCACAAGCCACCACACGTCAAGCAAAAAAAAGCGGCACACGGCGTAACATACTTTTCTCGAAGCACAATTCAGGCATTTTCGTACACTCACCTATAGTGAATTCGTTGTTTGGAATGAAATAGAAGCCTGAATTTTCAGCACGTATCCGAGATATATAGTATATAAAATAACGGTGTATTTAAATTTCAGACACATTTGATACCTAGTATAGTTATAAGAATTGACAACTTGGTAAAAGTTTCTGAGATTTTTGTACTACACGGTGATGACTCACCGAGAATAATCACAAAGTATTAAAGAGCACTTCTAGCGTACATAAAAGGCTTACATATTTGAATATAGTTATATGTAGTTAGTAGTCTTTATTATGTGTAAAAATTTCAAAAATTTTGTAATTTTATCGGTCCAGTTTTCTAAATACAAGCTAAACTGCATGAAATAAACTTTGATAATCCTAATATAGATGTATAAAGATATAGGATATATATATATGCATTATGAATTATTAATATCTGTTAACAAATAGAAATATAGTGTAGATATAAGAATACCTACTATATGAGAACATAACGGGAGGGGGTATATATGATATGTTGGGTACAGGGTGTGTTTAAGTCCATGAAACTGAACACATACCGGGGAAAAATATGTTGAATTATGAAAAAAAGTCTTTCTTACATTACATAAATTCTAGTACTAATAATTCCAAGTAAAGATTGTTCAGATTCCATGGGCTGAACACACCTTACGTGTCTCTTGGAATTATAGATTTAAATGATAAACTTACAAAACGAAAGTGAGATGCCATCAAAAACATCCTGTAAAAACCCAAGTCCTCCGAGGCCACAGGCTCAGTCTCTCTATCGTAAAAAGTTTGATGAGATTCCAGTAATACCAAGTCAGTTAATTCTTTTTAGTCTGTACTTAAAGGACCTTCTGTCTTAGTTATTACATAAGTTATTATCAAATGCCATATAAAAAATATTTACGTTTTTAACAAAATAGATTGACTTGGCCTCGCAATGAAATACACAATATGGAATATTACATTATTATTTAGATTCTTTTAGTCTAATTGGCGCCTACACGCAATTGAAATTCACGAACCAATTCATAAATATCGGTTACTTATACTTTGTTCGCCTTAGAAGTTTTTTCAGAGAGCATATACTTCTTTTACGATAACTCACTCAATCATCATATCCGGTAAAGGACTTCTGGTGAGGAAATTAGGGTTGCTGACCAATTCGTACGTGCTGTGTTAGTTAATAAGATAATACAGATGACACAGCCAGACGGATAATAAAAAGCAAGTTCAATAAACCACTAGGCAACAAACAAAAAAATATCCAAGGTGAAAATATGATTCTTGTAGATAATTTGATACTGAATAAAAGTCCGAACATAAAATTGGTTCTAGCACGATCGGATATTTGGAGATAAAACCATCTTATAGTGCTAAAAACGCGATTTTTAACGAATATTTAACGATAATTTTGG